>JBBPBX010011960.1:29782-54947 GCA_038048925.1 Garcialebias charrua | reverse complement strand
CCATTGATTATGGTGTGAATGCTCCTACAAGCACCCTGCGGATGTTGGATCTTGTTCACGAATGAGGGAAAACTGGAGCGTGAGATCGATAGGCGGATAGTACATAATACAATAGTAGTATGACTATATACAGTAATGTAATACAAACAGTAGTGCAAATATGAGAAGTAGTGCAAATTGAATGAGCACATGTGAGTGTATAACCCGTTTTGATGACACAGAGTCCAGTGTTAAAAATCTTTGTGTTGGTGTGGTAATGTGTGAAAGTTTTTAGTGTTTTAAAGCTCCACTGACATCATCTTTTAACTTTCCATAAAATGGCACAACATATATATATATTAAGATTGACCCCTGATCGTTTCTGCTAAAACAATGTTAAATTAATTAGAATTCCTCTCGCAAATTGTTTAAAATTAGCGCAGTTTTTTTAACACGATAAATAGGGTTTTCACCGTCGCAGGATGATGACGTAATGACAAGGAGCGTCTCTACTGCGCCACTTGAAAACAATGGAGGAGCTACAAACTCGATCCGTCCAATTTAGCCATTTAAAAGTTAATAATTTAGCGGATTGTCTTCAGAGAAGCCAAAGTTATTTCCAGTAAACAGCAGGTTATAATGTTTTTCAGCTCCTGCTGGTTTTTGGAGACTTCCACTTCATGAGGTGAGCTGCTGTGTGTGGTTACATGAGCTGCATGTGGACGAGGCAGAGAACATGTACATCATCTCCACAGCACTGAAATGGTAATATATTAGTTAATGTTTCTAATAATTATTCAACATTATCATTTATTAGTTTGTGTACAAAACAATTTGCACAGGCTCCTGCAGCTGTTGATTATTTTGCTTCAATTTGTCAGCTTTGTTATTTAATCCAGTCAACATGTTTACAATATTTCATATTTATTTTTCTATTTAATTTGGACATCACTTGGTGTTATAGTGGTGTATCATTAAAATGATGGAAATACTGTACATGACATTAGTTTGACCCATTGTCTTAATATACAGTATACTGCATATAATATATACTGTGTGTGTCTGTGTGTTTTATCATCAATTCACAGAAATATCTTCACCTGAAGAGTGCACCCAGGTGGTGGAGAACAAACCTTGAATAGAAACTAGACAGATGTCCTCTGCATCCAGACCTACAACACCTGGACATCAACGAGGGGTGGACGAGGAGGGTGTTGGAGTCTGAAGAAGTTCTGATTTTGCAGATTTACAGCTGTAAAGTGTCATTTTTAAGGAGCTGATGAAGTCAAACACCACTTGTTGATATATTTTAAACTCTATTTTTTTTGATAATCTGTTCATATTAATGTTTCCCCATAGGTTTTCATATATTTGATAATATGGGATGGTTTTACTTTAATAAAATGTTTTTTTAACATTCACCAATTTTGTTTTTACTAAAGTACTTTCTGTGAGTTGTAGATGAACGAATGAAATTAAAACAGATACACAAATATTCTCACAAAGAATAACTCAACACTAACAGATAATATAGTGTACTACTGTAACTTTATTTACACATAACTACATAAACACTTGGTTCATTGTTATCCTTTTTTTTCAAACAATATGTTCATTTGAACTGTCAGAAAAAATATTAAATTTATATTTTCATTGATTCATTTTCATGTCAATGCTCTGGCAAGTTGTAGTATTTCTGTAGTATTTCTGGTGTAACGTTGTCGCGGTCACTCAAGCACCAGACGTTCTGCTTCAGCCAACGCTTTATTCAAGTACACAAAACAACAGGCCAGTAAACTCAGAGTCACTGTTTGGCCGTGACCCACGCCAGAACTCCTCAGCCTCACAACAGGTGCTTCCAGCTTCTTCACAGAACCGCCACCTGTGTCCACTCTTCAGGTGAAGATATTTCTGTGAATTGATGATAAAACACACAGACACACACAGTATATATTATATGCAGTATACTGTATATTAAGACAATGGGTCAAACTAATGTCATGTACAGTATTTCCATCATTTTAATGATACACCACTATAACACCAAGTGATGTCCAAATTAAATAGAAAAATAAATATGAAATATTGTAAACATGTTGACTGGATTAAATAACAAAGCTGACAAATTGAAGCAAAATAATCAACAGCTGCAGGAGCCTGTGCAAATTGTTTTGTACACAAACTAATAAATGATAATGTTGAATAATTATTAGAAACATTAACTAATATATTACCATTTCAGTGCTGTGGAGATGATGTACATGTTCTCTGCCTCGTCCACATGCAGCTCATGTAACCACACACAGCAGCTCACCTCATGAAGTGGAAGTCTCCAAAAACCAGCAGGAGCTGAAAAACATTATAACCTGCTGTTTACTGGAAATAACTTTGGCTTCTCTGAAGACAATCCGCTAAATTATTAACTTTTAAATGGCTAAATTGGACGGATCGAGTTTGTAGCTCCTCCATTGTTTTCAAGTGGCGCAGTAGAGACGCTCCTTGTCATTACGTCATCATCCTGCGACGGTGAAAACCCTATTTATCGTGTTAAAAAAACTGCGCTAATTTTAAACAATTTGCGAGAGGAATTCTAATTAATTTAACATTGTTTTAGCAGAAACGATCAGGGGTCAATCTTAATATATATATATGTTGTGCCATTTTATGGAAAGTTAAAAGATGATGTCAGTGGAGCTTTAAGGCAGTACAGGTGGGAAGGGAGGCAGAGCAGGCAGAGAGTTACGCATCCTGACTGCCTGATGAAAAGAGCTGTCTCTCAGTCTGCTGGTTCGAGCCTGGAGACTCCTCAGTCTCCTCCCTGATGGCAGCAGGCTGAAGCAGCTGTGTAGTGGGTGTGTGGGATCACCTGCCATGCAGAGGGCTTTCCGAGTGAGGCGGTTGCTGTGTAAGTCCTGCAGTGAGGGGAAGGAGGTGCCGACAATCTTCTCAGCTGCTCTCACGATGCGCTGGAGGCTCTTGCGGCAGGATGCAGTACATGCACCAAACCACACCGTGATGCAGCTGGTCAGGACACTTTCTATGGCACCCCTGTAGAAGGTGCACATGATGGGGGTTGGAGCTCCAGCTCTTTTCAGCTTGCAGAGAAAGTAGAGGTGCTGGTGAGCCTTCTTGGCTAGTGATGCAGTGTTCCTGCTCTAGGACAGGTCCTCTGAGACGTGCACTCCCAGGAACTTGGTGCTGCTCACTCTCTCCACTGTGGTGCCATTGATGGTCAGAAGGGCATGTTGGGCATGCGTCTTCCTGAAGTTCCCAACAATCTCCTTTGTCTTCTCCACGTTGAGAGTGAGATTGTTGTGTCCGCACCACAAGGCCAGGCGGCTCACCTCGTTCCTGTAGTCTGTCTCATCATTGTTGCTGATGAGACCCACCACTGTTTCATCCGCAAACTTGATAAAGTGGTTGGAGCTGTATGATGGTGTGCAGTCATGTGTTAGCAGGGTGAATAGAAGGGGGCTCAGCACGCATCCTTGGGGGGCCCTGTATTCAAGGTGATAGTGCTGGATGTGTTACTGCCAATCCGTACTGCCTGTGGTCTCCCAGTCAGGAAGTCTAGCAGCCAGTTACACATTGAGGTGTTCAGCCCCAGACTGTCCAGTTTAAGGATGAGCTGTTGGGGGATGATAGTGTTGAATGCCAAGCTGAAGTCAATGAACAGCATTCTAACATAAGAGTCTTTCGTGTCCAGATGTGTGAGAGCTGTGTGGAGGGCAGAGGAGATGGCATAGTTGGTTGAACGATTAGGCCAATATGCAAATTGGAAGGGATCCAGGGAGGCAGGGAGGACAGATTTGATGCTTTTCATGACTAGCCATTCGAAGCCCTTCATCAGGATGGGGGTGAGTGCTACCAGAAGATAGTCAAGACACTTGGTGATGTATGAACATACAGTATCAGAGTACTCTTGAAGACATGTGTTGTTGTTTTTGGTAGCAACTTCTTTGAACATATTCCAATCTGTGGTGTTGAAACAGTCCTGAAGTGCTTCTGAAGACCCCTCTGGCCACACTCGTACCTGCTTGCAGACTGGTTTGGTGACTTTCACCAGTGGTCTGTATGCTGGCATTAGCATAAGAAATTGTGTCGCATGTGGACCTGGGATGCAATAAATTTCAACCTGTAAATTCCAAAATCCACACTGAAATTGTAGTTGCTCTTAAAGAGCAGTAATAATAGTAATTGTGTACATATTGGTTTAAAATGGAAGCAGCTGAGAGTCATTCACAACGCAAACTTGTTTTACTCACAATATCACAAGTTCTTGACCAAAACAGCTATGACTCTCTCACTCATAAGATTCCCTAAACATAATAAGATGATCTTAGTCAACTATGGCATGACAGGTAGTGGGGAATTCTTTCAGGGAACATTATGTGTTTAATTATTCATCTGTGAAATTATACAGATATAAATGCAACTCTTCTGTTTTTGCTGCCATTTTACATGAGCCCAACTACTTTTTCTATGTAGACAATAAGCCTTTTTCTCTCAAGTATTGTTCACATTTTTGAGTAAATCTGTGTTAGTGAGCAATTTTCAGCGAGGTTTTCCTTTCCACTATTGCAATTTTCCTTGCTCAGGGTGTAAGACTGTGACAAGGTGAAGATTCAATGCAATCTGCTGGCTTTCTTAGATAGCTAATTTTTTATTAAATGGCTTTTATAATGTGTGAATGTTTGTGTACAGTGCCCTGAGATGACTTGTGTTGTGACTTGGCACTACATAAATAAAGGGAATTGAACTGAATGCTCCTTTGCCAAAATAATCCATCCACCTCCCAGGTGTGGCATATCAAGATGCTGATCCATTCAACCTTTATTTATATATGTTAGTTCCCATTGAGCCTCGAGGACTAATTTACGAGAGACCTGTCGATTAGACCACATGATTATTTCACAGGTGTTCCTGAGGCTGAACACAATAAAAGACCACTCTAAAATGTGCAGTTTTATCTCACAGCACAATGCCACAAATGTCACAAGTTTTGAGGGAGTGTGGTATAATCATGCTGATTGCAGGAATGTCCAGCAGAACAGCTGCCTGTGAAATGAATGTTCATTTTTCTACCAAAGGCCATCTCCAAAGGCGTTTCAGAGAATTTGGAAGTGCATGTGGGCCGAGATGGTGTAGAGGCAGGGCATCCGGCTCAGGACCGGAAGGTCCGGGGTTCAATCCCCGGTCACTGCATACCTTGTTGTGTCCCTGGGCAAGACACTTAACCCCGAGTTGCTCCCGGTAGGACTGGATGGCGCCTTGCATGGTAGTCTACCGCTACCGGTGTATGAATGTGTGTATGAATGGGTGGATGGCTGGTACTGTGAAGCGCTTTGGGGCCCCTCATAGGGGGCTGGAAAGCGCTATATAAGTAAGCTCCATTTACCATTTACCATTTACATTCAACTGGTCTCACAACCGCAGATCACGTGTAACCACACCAAACCAGGACCTCGATATCCAGCATATTCACCTCCAAGATCATCTGAGACCAGCCACACAGACAGCTGCTGCAACATTCAGTTTGCATAATCAAAGAATTTCTGCACAAATAGTCAGAAACTCTCAGGGAAGCTCATCTGCATGCTCGTTGACCTCATCGGGTTTCCACTTGACTGCAGTTCATCGTTGTAACCAACTTAAGTGGGCAAATGAGCACATTCAATTGTATATGGCATGTTGGAGAGGTGTTCTCTTCATGTATGAATCTCGGTTTTCACTTCCGGCCTTGTATGGCAGATAGCAAACAGTGTGTATGGTGTCGTGTGGGTGAGCAATTTACTGATGTCAACATGGTGAATCGAGTGGCCCATGGTGCCTGTGAGGTTTTGGTATGGGCAGGAGTGTGTTATGGACAACAAACACAACTGCATTTTACTGATGGAATTTTGAATGCACAGAGACACTGTGGCAAGGTCCAGATGCCCTTTGTTGTGCTATTTGCAGTATCCACGAACATCACCTCATGTTGCAGCATCATAATGAACAACCTCATTTTGCAAGGCTCTGCACACAATTCATGGAAGCTAAAAACATCTCACTTCTTGCATGGCCAGCATACTCGCCAGACATTTAACAATTTCCTGCAGGATCAATAAAGTTCTTATCATGTCTCCCATTGAGCATTTTTGGGATGCTCTGGATCAGCATACCTGTATATGACAATGTGTTCCAGTTTCTGAAAATATCCAACAACTTCACACAGCCATCGAAGAGGAGTGGACCAACATTCCACAGGTCACAATCAACAACCCGATCAACTCTATGCGAAGGAGATGTATTACACTGCGTGAGGCAAATGGTGGTCATACCAGATACTGACTGGTTTTCTTAAAACCAACTTGAAAACTTGCTGAAAAGTGCTCACTAACACAGATATACATAAATTTGTGAACGATATTTGAGATTTAAAAAGGCCTATTGTGTGCATTTAAAAAGTCTTAGATCTTTGAGTTCAGCTCATAAGAAACGGGAGCAAAATCAAAAGTGGTGCGTTTTTATTTTTGTTCAGTATTGAATTTTGGGATTAGAGAACAAAGAAATAAAGGAATAACAACTTCCCTAATGTCTCCCTAATTTCCTTGATTTTTCTGTTCCTTCATTTCTCCTTGTTGCCTGTCTTCATTCACAGAATCTGTACTGATGAGTTTGTCGACAATACAGTTTACCTGAATAAAATGGCTTTTTTTCTGTTGGTTACTCCTGAATAGCTCCTCCTTGCTGCTCCCTCTCGCAGCTGTACTCTATACATCCTTCCACCTACAGTGTGTAAAAAAGAAGCTGAGGTAAACTGAGGTTTAACGCTGAGTGTAAATTCTGCAGCAACCGCAGTGTGTGAACTGGAAACTCTTCAAATCTCTCATGTCTCGTTCTCTTTTATCCATGCATGATCATTGCATTTTTTTTTAAATGATATCCAAGTTTAATCTCTATTTATGTTTTGCTACTCTCACTAGATTTATCAACATCATACGGTGTCTTTGCTGTTTAGGCTGTTTAGTTGTGTATTTACAGTATATGTATTGCATTGTGTGGTTTGGATAATGTTTTCATTCGCAGCTCTCTTCATCTGGTCTCATCTCGCTAGTTGCTATGGTAATAAAGCCGACACTATTGCCAACTGTTAAGGTGATCTGGTAGATCACAGGAACTGCTCCATACCAACTCACAGTAGACAAAGAGGAGATGTTGTTGCATTTTTATGAGTTCTCACTGCCCACTTTAAACACAAAACCCAGACGCTAGTGAAAAAAAGGCACATCTAGGAAAAAAAAATTTTAAAAGAGCTTTTTTTTTTTTTTTTACAAGAGGTGGCTTTAAATGCTTGCTATTTTGCGGGCGTGAAATTGCAGACACCCCCAACCCACACACTTCTCATAGCCATCATTCAACTCCCACCCACCACCCCGATCTGCAGCAAACAGATCAGTACTGTATATACACACATGCATGCAGGTTTCTGTTCAAATGGTGTTGATAGATGTGATATTCCCCCCTCTCTGCATGATGTGTGTGTGCAGGGGGTGTGCGCATGTGTGTGTGTGTGTTTGTTTGATATGTCTGTGTTAGCAGAGGCGGTGTGCCTTCAGGGCCATATCAAGCACACATCTCACTCGCTGGCGAACAACCTTCACTCATTCTCTGCCTTGTTTTCTCTTGACTCTATGTCTCAGTCTTTTCTGTCGCTTAGTCCCTCCATCTTCATCCCTCCATTTGTCTATCTCTCCATCGCTTTCCCTTCTCTCACCAAGAAAAATATCCAAATGTCTCTACATTGTGAAAGAGCAGTGCATCCTACACAGACTTCACAAGTTTGTTCTCCTTCTTCAAATGCCTCTCTGCACTGGTCTGCTCATCCTCCTCTCCTTCACTTTACTCATCTTTCCGGCCTTCCTTCACCTATTCTATTGATTCCCACCTCAAAAGGTACTCCTTTTCCATTAGTTTCTCACTGTTTGCCTGTGCTATTTCCTTTATCCTCCCACCACCACCACCACTTGTATTCCTCCACCCTTCTTCCCGTGTCGCTTTCCTCTTTTCTGTGGCCTTATCTTGTCTCTCAGCTCATCCTCCATCCCAGCATCTCCTGCTGAAAGTCTGGGGTTCCTTTCTTTTGTCGCTTCTATCTCACCACCTTTGTTTCAGTCAAGCCTCAAGTCTCTGCTTCAGTCTTATACATTTATCTCCCTTTCTAGACCTACAGACCCTATCTGTCTTGTTGTATTCCCCCATGGCCTGTTGCTGCATGACCCAGCCAGCGCCTCAATCCCTTTGGACCTAATCTGCAGGGAGAACAAATATGGCTAATGTGATCTCTCTGTGCAGGCATTTGGGACATATGAGTGCACAAATGTGCCCAACGCAGAGAGATGTGTCTGTGTTAGTCACTCGCTCACAAAAACATAGAAGTAAACCCTCTGCATATATGTTTTTATAATTTCTTGTCTTTTAAAATGTTTTTTTCTTATTTATTCCTCCAAAGTCCATTTGCTTGCTCCCCGTCTCCTTGCCTTTAATATCAACAGTACCCCTTGGGCCTTGCTTTAGCTCGTCATGGCTGAAGACATAATTAATTTATCCGCTTCTGAATGAAACGCCAGCTTTCACCGTCCTTCGAATTAAGCTAAAATAATAAGGTGTTTCTCAAGTTAGTGGACTTGCTTGAGTGTCTCACAAAAAACTTAAGGATCTGGTGATGCCAAGGTTGTCTTAACTAATCCCATTTTGAGATTTTCTTTAGCATTTCTGTTGTTTGTTTAGTATGCCTGTTGCTTTTCAAATAAGTAAATCCTCTTAAATTTTAAAGTGAGTTTCTGTGGAAAGGTTATGAACAATGATTAATTGTTCATAAGCGTATTATCCCACACTTCAAAAGGTCTGAACTATGCTTTAAATCTAAACAAGTTTATTTATAACTTGCCTGACCCATAAAGGTTCAGTCTTGTGATCTTTAGATTTAAACATACAGTACATATATGGCATCTCAGTCAAAGTTCAGGACATACAGCAATCTTGAGTGAAAATCCTGCTTTGTGTTCTGTTGGACTGAATTTGATAAATAAATTGTATTTTTGAATTGACATTCTGTTCATGCATGTATTAAAACCTACAAAAAACTGGCTGCTTTTTGGAAGCATTCACCAAATTTAATCTTTTAAATAAGGCAGTATAAAGAGTTCGAGGTAGCATAATACAGGCTGGTATGTACCTGGTACTTCTGGGGTATATGTCTAGTATGTACCTGATACATACCTTGTAAATACCAGGCAATGTTATGTTTAGCTGTGTTGTTCCAAGAGAGTCATTTTGTTGCCTAACCTACCCAACTACAAAGTAGTTTTTCCCCCTAAAACTCATAAGCACATAACGGTAAAGTATTCTTCTTCTGCTTTTGGCTTTTCCTCTTTAGGGTTCACCGCCGTGAGTTGTCCTCCTCTATCTCACTCTGTCCTCTGCATCTTTTGTCCGCACTCCAACTACCTCCATGTCCTCTCTAACTGAATCCATATATCTCCTCTTTGGTCTGCCTCTTTGTCTTTTTCCTGGCAGCTGCATTTCTAACATCCTTCTACCAATATACCCACTGTCCCTCCTCTGGACATGTCCAAACCATCTCAGTCTGGCCTCCCTAACTTTATCCCCCAGTTGTTCAACCTGTGATGTACCCCTGATGATCTCATTTCTGGTCTTATCCATCCTTGTCACTCCTAGAGAAACTCAGCATCTTCATTTCTGCTACTTCCAGTTATTTCTCATGTCTTTTTGTCAATGCCGCTGTCTCCAGACCATACAATATAGCTGGTCTCACCACTGTCTTGTAAACTTTTCCTTTGACCTTTGCTGACACCCTTTAGTCGCAATCACTCCTGAAACTTTTCTCCATCCATTCCATCCTGCCTGGACTCTCTTTTTCACCTCTTTACCACACTCTACATTTTCCTGGACAGTGGACTCCAAGTACTTGAAGTCCTGCACCTTTGTGACCTCTGCTCCTTGTAGCCTCACTGTTCCACTGGCCTCCCTCTCATTCACACACATGTACTCTGTCTTACTACGGCTGACTTTCATTCCTCTTCTTTCAAGTGCATACCTCCACCTCTCCAAGTTCTCTTCCACCTGTTCCCTGTTCTCACCACAGATCACAATGTCATCTGCAAACATCATAGTCCATGGGGATTCCTGCCTGACCTCATCTGTTAGTCGGTCCATCACCAGAGCAAACAAGAAGGGGCTCAGAGCCGATCCTTGATGCAATCCCACCTCCACCTTGAACCTATCTGTCACTCCTACAGCACATCTCACCACTGTCCTGCTCTCCTCATACATGTCCTGTACCAGTCTAACATACTTCACTGCTACTCCAAATTTCGTCATACAATACCACACCTCCTCCCTCGGCACCCTGTCATGAGCTTTTTCTAAATCCACAAAAACACAATGGAGTTCTTTCTGACCCTCTCTGTACTTCTCCATTAGCATCCTCAAAGCAAATATTGGTAACTGTAATAAAGTAATTACTTTTAATCATCATATAGTACATATGGTATGTGCCCCTTGCCAGTTCTTTAAACAATTGAGACACTAATGTGGGTCATTCACAATGCCTTACAAATTATATGTTAAATGTACACTAGTAGCAGCTGCATATTTTTGATCAATTGTACTTGAATAAATTATTAAAAGCAATAACAATTCTTTCTATAAAAGAGGTTTTCAGAGAAATACTGATGGAGCATGTCTATTTTTAAAAGTTTACCAAGAGACAGCATCTTCTCTTGGAAACAAACAGAGCAGCACAGCTTGGGTTTGCACAGTTGCATCTGAACAAACTGCAAGACTTTTGGAAGAACGCCTTTTGGCCAGACGAGAACAAAGTGGAGATGTTTGGCAAAACTGCACAGCACTGCTTTTTTTTATTTTTTAAATAAATTAATTACATTTAAATAAAAAAAACAGCATATCAGCACAACTACAAAGTACGTTATAGCAAATGGGTAATAAAAGCAGATGAAAAAGAGGTCTACTCAGGATTAAGATTAGGGTTTTCTTCTTAAAAGTCTGATATTCCCATCAACGTGAAACAGTAGCTGAAATCTAAAGTAAAAACTGTGAAAGCTCAGTGCACTTCTTTAACGTTTTACTGATTTAATGTTGTAACAACAAACAAAAATCCACTTTTGGCCGTACATTTATGTTTACATCAAGTCAGTGATTTTTCAGCAGAGTTTCAGGGTTTTTCTTTTCTGGATTAACAACACATCAGACCAAGAAATCTACCTTGGTGACAAGAGTTTAATTAGGGTGGGGAAAATCATCTGGACTCTGTGCTCTCTGTAGTCAGAATCACCAGTTCTAATGTGCACTCTCAGACACTTTACTTGATAAGACATTCTGTCAACTCAGCAAGTTGCACATATGACACAAACCCTTACAATCTATTTACCATACTCTCTGAATTTGATCTACTGAGAGAAGTGTGGACAAACCATACTGTCAGAGAGGCTATTGTTACATCTGCATTACATTTAATTACCTCATACAGATTAGGCTTCTGCTCCTGTCTCAGGTCTCAGTAACGCACAGTTATGATAATTAGCTGGTGGTAGACTCTTCCTGCAGGTCTGTGTGTGTCTTAGCGTAAAATAGACTGGCCTGCCGATTACTGAGTGTTATTTAGCAGACTTTATTATCTGGCCCTTTGCATATCTCTCAAGATTTTATCATCATACTCTTGTTGAAATAACTTTCATTTAGCTGTCACTTAAACATTTAGCCCCAAAATTCAAAGAAGACTTGACACTTGGAATTTCCTGTGAAAGAGGGAGCGTGGAGGAAGATAAAGGTTTGCGCTGCCTCCTTGATTTATGGATTTCATAAAGCCTAACCCCCTCTGCTGCCATCCGACTCACCATTCTTCCCCGAACACACTGAGCTCTCACAACAATGGGGTAGCTTCAGTTCTTGTCAGAGCAGCATGCATGTATACCCACATAGACACACAGCAGGGTCAGAGCTTCGGTTCTGTCAGCACAGCCTCCCACTGAGCTCAGAGCAGCACCTCGGCTATCACGCTGTACAGTAAACCCTAATGGGGCTCCATCGCGCATTCGTGTGCACATCCTCACCGACACGAGCTTGCACACTCTTCATTCTGACAGCTTATTTGCAATCCTGTGTTCTGATTCATTCTGCTGATCTCGTTCGCCTCGCGTAAAAGAATGAATTTGACCTGCAAATGTTTCGGTTAACCCGAGCAAACAAGGATACAAGGGAAGCAGCTTATGAATGCACCAAGGACGTGGAGTCTTGTTATAGAAATCAAAACGCCAGCACACCCTGCGCTATCCCCATCCACATCATCATTTGACAGGCAGCAGCATATAACACACAGGTCTACGTGTCAGCAACACCAGTTTGATTGCTCTGCTGCAGGGACAGATGTGGCACTGTAGGATAGACATGCACTTTGTCTGAGTCGAAAGCACCGAGCGTCAGCACTGTTAGGTCCGATGCTGCCAACGACACGTCAACTTCCTTTCCCACCCAGTCCCAAGTTATTTTCCCTCTGCTTTTTTATGGCTTCAGCATCATGCCCATTTTACAATCTCTTCTCTTCCTACATCCTCAGGGTAGATGGTAATCCTTTCATAACAACATGTATACAAACCCATTTGGCAGCTTCAGCAATGTGCCTCCCTCACAGAGGAGACACAGAAGCTAATTCAATCATTGAGTGGGTGCTTATAACATCACCCGGGGATTAAATCCTATGCCTTTATGACTGTATGGTTTATAGGCAGAGTGTTAATGATGCATTTGGTAATAAACCTTATCAGATGAGATTTTAGGCAAGCAATTTTATACCTATGTCACCTTGGGGAAGGATGGGAAGTACCTAGCACGTGTCATCCAGCATCCCGGGCATTTTCAGCCTCTTTGCAAACATTTTTAAACTGGCTGGTCCTCTGTGATAAAACAATTATTGTATTGGTTTTCACTCTCTCTACTGGACTCCCAGGTTAAGCCGTCCATTCCTTCTCGTCTCTGTTCCCACTCCTGTATCTGAAAAGCATCAGAGGGATGAGTGCTTGGGATTGTTAACCATTAATCTTTTGTTTCTTTTTTCCAATCTTCCACTCTTCTCACCCTTCACAGCCCCCTTCTCCCCTCTTGGCAGTGAGACGGCAGTAAAGTTTGACTCCCAGGGTGACGGCATGGGCAGATACAACATCTTCAGCTATCAGCGCTCCGGTGAACGTTACGGTTACGTGCCAGTAGGCGAGTGGGCAGAGAGTCTGAGTCTCAACAACGAGCTGATTCACTGGCCCAGAGAGGTGGCGCCGACCTCGCAGTGCAGCGACCCCTGTGAACGTAATGAGATGAAGAAAATGCAGGCAGGTAGGGGAGGACGTTTGAGCTGGTTTTGTTTGCCAAAGCAACACCAATCTGCAATGTGATTAAAAAAAGAACAGATGCACTCTCATTTATTTTTGTTTTCCAGGTGAGTACTGCTGCTGGATCTGTACAGCATGCGAGGCTCATGAATACCTGGCTGATGAGTTCACCTGCTCACCCTGCGCTCCTGGTCAGTGGCCTACTGACGACCTCACATCCTGTTACGACCTTCCAGAGGACTACATCATGTGGGAAGATGCATGGGCCATTGGTCCAATTACCATTGCCTGTGCAGGGTGAGAGGAAAAGAATCCATTGCATCAGATTAGTTAAACTCTGCACACAAATCTTCTAAAAGACACAATTCGGGGTTCACTTTAACGAGCGATACATCATTGTCAAGGTTCACTAAAGTGCAAAAGATGGATAAACTCTTATTTCCAGGATTAATGACTTCTAAATGAACCATCAAACACCAGCTGGAAGTTGGAATTTGCAGACGGTCCCTAAGTCCTTGTTTCACTTCCAGTGTTGTGTTTTCTTATTTTTCCTCATCCGCACCAAAAGAAAAATAAACTAAACACGACAAATTCATACTTTGTACACATTTTCATAAAACTAGGCAATGGACTTTGGAAGCCTCCCTAACTAACCAACTCCTAATCAAGTATTTTATGTCTCAAACATGTACTGTATTTTATTTCCTTAACTTAAAGTGCATTTGATTTCTATAAAACTAAATGTAAAAAAAATATATAGAATAGAAAAAAGGTTGATTTATACATGATAAAACAAAAATTCTGAAGTACCGTATTTTCTGGTGTATAGGTCGCACCGGTGTATAGGTCGCATTGCCCAATTATCACCAATAATAATATGTGATAATTGGAAAAATCCCTAGATAGGTCGCACCGGTGTATAGGTCGCACCTACGTTTAGCTCTGCAAATGTCTGCCACAGGAGCGCATAGCAAGGCTTTTAAGAAGATTAACACATAAACACAATTATTTGTTTGATAAAAATTATAGCAAATATGTGTCTGAACTGAACATTTCCTTAATAACTGAACTTAATTGTGAAATGAGCTGGATTTAAAAATTTGTTTCGCCGAAAGTGATAACAAGCCATAATTAAAGCCGCAAGCGGCGTTGAGGCCCTCGCAGCTTAGCACCGCTCCGGCCTTATTGTGACGAGCGTGGGAACTCTAGCTAGTCCGCCTAGTCGATATCATGGTGCGCATTTGCCAAATATTCAAAATCACATGCAAACTCCAGAGCTCCAGCATTGCTTGCTAGTCTTGTCTTCGCAACGATGCCACAACCATGCCCACATCCTTCAATGAAAACTTCTAGTGTTTTAAAACACATCAGATCAATGTATTATCTGCCTTCTAGCACAGGATCATCTTGACTAGGTCATGGGCGTGAGAGATAGAGTGGCTTTAAACCACCAGAAAGGTGTGAAATTTGTGACCAAAACTACCCTTTGACCCAAAATGGCCGACTTCCTGTTGGTGTTGGACCAGGGCTCCAAGAGACTTTTTTGTAGGTCCTGACAATTTACAAATGTATACCACGTTTCATAATTCTGGGATAAAGCATGGCTGGGGGCTGATTTTTAAAATAAATTCTAGGGGGCGCTGTGGAAGAATCAGGCCATGCCCACTACATATTGGACTGCAGTCCTGTCGAGGGATGGACAAATATCGATCTTAGAGAGTTTGGTGCAGTTGGGAGCTTATATTAGGAAGTTATTCCATCTTGATGTTTCATGGAGAATGGCCAGATTTGAGGCTTGGTCACGCCCACATGCTTTGACATAGAAAAATTATTTTAACAACTTTTGACCTTCAATGCATCAAGATTGTGCTGACCGAGTTTGACGCCTGGATCTCAAAAGCTCTAGGACGAGTTTGCTCAGATATGACGTCAATGAAATAGACAAAATTGTGACTTTGACCTAAAATGGCCGACTTGCTTTTGGCTTCGGACCATTGCTCCAAGAGACTTTTTTGTAGATACTGACAAGATATACATGTGTACCAAGTTTCATAATTCTGGGATAAAGCATGGTTGGGCGCTGTTTTTTTAAATATTGTAGAGGGCGCTGTTGAGGAATTAGGCCACGCCCACCAAGTATTGCACTGGAATCCTGCAGGGGGTGAACAAGGATCGATGTCAGTGAGTTTGGTGCAGCTGGGCTCAAACTTGTGGAATCTAGAGCAAAACGTATGGCTACGGCGTGACCTGTGACTTCGCCGCGCTACCACGGCCACGCCCTCTGCTGAAAACCCTTGGCGCTTTAAAACAAGTGAGACCAACTTGTTATCAGTCATGTGACACAAGGTCATCTGGATTAGGTCAAGAGAGCCAGAGTTGGACCTTTCCAAGCAAAAAAAGTCACTTCCTGTTCTGAGGGGGCGGGGCTTAGGTGAGGTCAGACTATGACAACATAGGATCGTCAAGCATCCAACCAGGATCCCTCATGCCAAGTTTGGTGTCAATTGACCTTTAACTGACAAAGTTATAGCGTTTTGTTTGTTTCGGCGAGTACGCCAAGTTCACCGCTCCACCACGCCCCCTGAACATATACGAAAAGTCAATTTTATTGATAACTTTTAAAGGCCCATGCCTTAACTGCATTCTGACCAAGAATGAAGCCGATAGGTCGAACGCCTGAGAAGGAGTTCGTCAAAGTTCGACATGAGTAAAACTGAAAAATGACCAAAATTTGACCTTTGACCCAAAATGGCCGCCTACCTGTGCATTTTAGAGGGTACCTCCAAGAGACTTTTTTTCTTGAATTGGGGAGATCTACCTATGTACCGAGTTTCAGATCTGTACGACCTACGGTTTCCCCCAACTCACGTTAGGGGGCGCTATAGAGCAGTTTGGCCACGCCCACTTGCGATTACACCAGAATCCAAAAATTTTAGTTGGGGGACAATTTTGGGTGAAGTTTGGTGAGTTTTTGAATATGTTAAAGGCCCCAAACAGCCGCGCGAAGTGACGGAAAAATAATAATTTAGAAGAAATCGAGCGATTACAATAGGGCCTTCGCAGCGCTTCGCTGCTTCGGGCCTAAATAGGTCGCACCAGTGTATAGGTCGCAGGCCTTGAAAAAAACTATAAAAAGGTGCGACCTATACACCTGAAAATACGGTATGTGTTTAGACAACATGAAATGTCAATGCATACAAAGCATAGAGCTTTCACAATATTTTGTTTCCATGGAAATTGAATTTCAAACAGAGCACAGGCAGCCTGTTATCATTGTTGACTGTTTGTGGGTGCACATCTCCCCTGTCTGCAGTTTTATGTGCACCGGCCTGGTGTTCTGGGTATTCGTCAGACACAACAACACGCCCCTGGTGAAAGCATCTGGCAGGGAGCTCTGCTACATTCTCCTCTCTGGAGTCTTCATGTCCTACGCCATGACATTCCTCTTCTTGGCCAAACCCTCTCCTGCTATATGTGCTCTGCGCCGCCTCGGCCTGGGCACATCATTTGCCGTGTGCTACTCCGCTCTGCTCACCAAAACCAACAGAATCGCCAGAATTTTTAATGGTGTGAAAGATGGAGCGGGCGCAGTGAGGCCACGCTTCATTAGCCCATCTTCTCAGGTGAGCGAGGGGACAGATCTGTCCATCAATCTGCATCACCCAGATGAACGGATAGATTTGATAAGCAGGATCTCTGACCTGACTTGTCTATTTTTCCTTCCTTGTCAGGTGTTCATCTGTCTGAGTCTGATCTCGGTCCAGTTGGTGACAGTCTCGGTGTGGCTGCTGCTGGAGGTCCCCGGGACACGGCGCTTTACGTTGCCAGAACGAAGACAGACTGTCATCCTCAAGTGTAATGTACGTGACTCCAGCATGCTGCTGTCGCTGGGATATGATGTGCTCCTGGTCATCTTGTGTACTGTGTAAGCATTTTCATTATTTAAATAGCAATCGTTATTGCATTAAAAAAAAAACATAAACTCTGCATTCTGTGCAGAAGATATAAATATTTTCTCATAGAAATTTGGTGCTTTTTTGTTGCCAGGTATGCCTTCAAGACCAGGAAGTGCCCCGAGAACTTCAATGAGGCCAAGTTTATTGGGTTCACCATGTACACAACTTGTATAATTTGGCTGGCTTTTCTTCCCATCTTCTACGTTACATCTAGTGACTACAGGGTATTTTTTCTACACATATAAAAACATACAAAAATCTTGATGTCACAGTGATGCTTGTACGCTGTTGTATGCTAAACAATTTAGTCTTAGTCACTAAAGTATCCGAGTGAAGGTCTGTGAGAGAAAACAGGATTGTCGGTGTGTTGTAATTTAAAGTCAGAGTTTGTAACCAAAAAATGAATAAAAAATAAAAATAAACATTATGTTAATATACTGATGAAGGCGTATTAATGAATTCAGGTTAAAAAAAAATCTAATGCTCCAAAATATTAAAATAAAGGTACTGTCTAAGTTTAAAAAAAAAAATAATCTGATTCTCAAAAATCCTTTTACACCCAAAAAAATTTAATAATTCTGTTGGATTCTGGGGGAGAAACTGGAATAAGAAAACATTATTTGTTGTAAATATTTATGTAGCATAATTTAAGTTTGCAAAGTGTAATTTGATGTGATTGTACAGCAAGCAATCATATGTGTGGGAAGTTTTGTCAACTGCTGGCTCCTGGGTCACATCCGGCCCGCCAGCTTGTTCCATCTGTCCTAAAAATGTTTTATTAAGTCATTTATGCAAAACCCAATTCATGAAACAACCATAGCCCATCTTATAAAAGGTTATTGATGGCTGATATCACAAAACAAGATCAGGACCAGCTCAGATACTGAAACACGGCGGCTCTAAGAGTTGCTGCTGGATGAACATCAGCATGATGCTAACACAGTAAGATCAGAGAAGAGATTCACTGCCAGTGACATGAGATTCAGTCTCATTTTAGTTATTTTTACTGAATTCTTTCATATTGCCTCACTTAGCATTTATTGTAGTTTGACTTTTTCCATTTTAAATTTGCGCCAACAGTTTCCTGATCGAAAAGGATATCCTGAAAACATGGCATTTTTAATACATATCAGGAAGGAACATCTATTTAGAACAAAAGAAGCAGAAGTAACTAAAACTGGCCATAATGATAAAGAAACAGACTAAAATGTTCATTATTTAGCATTTAATGTTTGCACTCAAGGAATTTTTTCCCTTCCATTTAATGTGCAAGTTTATTCTGGAAAGTAGTTTGATTGAAAAACATGCTTCTTTTTTCTTTTTTTAACTCTCTTGATATGACATCATGTTGCTTTAAACTTTTACTCAGTATAAACTCTACATAAGCTAAAGTTCATGTGGAGCTAAAATAAATGCCTCACTGTAACGTTAAGGAATGCATTTTTAAAGCAGCATCTTCCTCTTGAGGTTGATAAGAGCACACAGGCAACAAAACGGTGAATAAACAAGTGCAGAAGCAACTTCATCTCATTTCTAATCCTTTTGGCTTATGTCCCAACTCTGCAGTTCTGAGGTGACAAACAGGATCAGTCAAAGTGCTGACACATGTCCAAATTTAACAGCAAAGGGGACTGAGTGTTCTCCTGAACCAAATAAATCCCACTTGCGCACGCCGAACACACGTGCTCACAAAGACAGTGTTTCAGAAAATGTAAGCAATACATGCTGGTGCCTTTTTGTCTGCTCTTTTTTCTGTCTCTTCTTCCCAGAATAACAATTTCCCCTTCTAAGAAATCTTACTTTAAGATTAGTCTGATGCAGGCACAATATCTCCAACATGCAAACCCACCCACTCACATAATTATTTGCATAAATATAAAAACTTGAATGGCTGATTACTGTTTTATGTGCTCGGCTGTACTGTGATTTCACTTTGAGTTGCTGTAGGGCTGATGATCAGGGCTGGAATCAAACATGCAACAGGCCCCTCTGCTGGCCTGTGATCAAACGAGTAAGACAGCACTTAGGATTGATTTATACAATGAATTACACGACGGAGTTAAAGCTAGCAGAGAGAGTCTGGTAGGTTTGGCTTCTGTGGTTGCTGTTGATTGAGTCCTTTATTGATCAGTTCTGTAATTGTTATTCTCAGGACTGTTAACAGGTAAAGAGGCCTGAAAACAAAGGGTTGTACTCTCACTTTATTTGCCTCATTGGTTAAATGCGAGCACGCAGGGCTCAGACACTCCAGCATCTCTCTTGAGCTGCCTTTTTCATGATTTGTTTTCAACAAAATGACAATATTCTATTTAAAGCAGGCTGTTTTAAATTAAATCAATAGCCAATTTAAAATGTGTTATCTTAAATCGCCTCTTCAAATTTGTTTTTAACGGCAGCTAAATTAGGCGTAGACTAAATTAAGCTTTACCAGTTCGAGTCTGGCAACTGATTGCTTTCTTTCTGTGATTTTTTCCTCAGGTTCAGACCACTACTATGTGTATCTCAGTCAGTCTGAGTGGCTTTGTGGTGATGGGCTGTATGTTTGCCCCAAAAGTTCATATCATCATGTTTCAGCCCCAGAAGAATGTGACGAGCCACAGGCTGAATCTCAATCGTTTCAGTGTCAGCGGGGCTGCCACCACGTATGCATCTCATGGTAGGCTGCATGGAACTAGCTTTTTTTAATTTTTTTATTTAAGAAACGTCAGTTTCCTCTGACACATCTGTTTACTTATTTATTAATTTTCTGTAGTCGCTAAAAGATGTTTAGAGCAGCGCTTACATTTAGAAGTAGACAAGAGGGTGCCAGGCCACTGGAGGCCATACACTCACACCTAGGATCAATTAAGAGTCAGTAATTAACAGGATCAGGTATGTGAACGTTTATAGATTGTGTGAGTACCCAGCAAAAAATTTTTTTTTGAAAAAATGCACGCACACGGCGAACATGCAACGATCACACAGAAAGACCTCTGCACTTAACTGAGCTTGGACACTTCTTGCTGCAAGGCTATAGTAAACAGCTGCCACCGTGCAGCCGTTCTTGAAAAATATGTTCTCTTGAAGTCAAAATGTCAGAGAGACAGTCTAGCACTTCAAAGCACGAATATGAGTTGTGTGAAACACAAACTGAAGGGCAAAACAAAAATGCTTGAGTTTATTTTAATATGGTTTGAAGGAGAGATGTAAAAATACAGTTTTTTTTAGTTTTTTTAATCATCTATACATGTGCTGGTCATAAAATTAGAACATCATGAAAAAGAATAAAACACCCTCATCTATGGTCATGAGCTTTGGGTTGTGACCGAAAGAACGAGATCTCGGATACAAGCGGCTGAAATGAGTTTTCTCCGCAGGGTGTCTGGACTCTCCCTTAGAGATAGGGTGAGAAGCTCAGTCATCCGGGAGGGACTCGGAGTAGAGCCGCTGCTTCTCCACATCGAGAGGAGCCAGTTGAGGTGGCTCGGGCATCTGGTTAGGATGCCTCCTGGACGCCTCCCTGGTGAGGTGTTCCGGGCATGTCCCACCGGGAGGAGACCCAGAGGAAGACCCAGGACACGCTGGAGGGACTATGTTTCTCGGCTGGCCTGGGAACGCCTTGGGATTCCCCCAGAGGAGCTGCTCCAAGTGGCTGGGGAGAGGGAAGTCTGGGCCTCCCTACTTAGGTTGCTACCCCCGCGACCCAACCCCGGATAAGCGGAAGACAATGGATGGATGGATGGATGGATGGATGGATGGATGGATGGATGGATGGATGGATGGATGGATGGATGGATGGATGAAAAAGTTGATTTATTTCAGTAATTCCATTCAAAAAGTGAAACTTGTACATTATATTCATTCATTACACACAGACTGTTATATTGCAAAGGTTTCTTTCTTTTAATGTTGATGATTATAACTGAAAATGAATGAAAACCCCAAATTTAGTATCTCAGAAAATTAGAATGTTGTGAAAAGGTTCAATATTGAAGACACCTTGTGCCACATTCTAATCAGCTAATAAACTCAAAACACTTGCGAAGGCCTTTAAATGGCCTCTCAATCTAGTTCTGTAGGCTACACAATCACGGGAAAGGCTGCTAACTTGAAAGTTGTCCAAAAGTCGACCATTGACACCTTGCAAAAGGAGGGCAAGACACAAAAGTTCATTGCTAAAGAGGCTGGCTGTTCACAGAGCTCTGTGTCCAAGAACATTAATAAAGAGACGAAGAGAAGGAAACGATGTGGTAGAAAATAGTGTACAAGCAATAGGGATAACCGCACTCTGGAGAGGATGGTGAAACAAAACCCATGCCAAAATGTGGGGGAGATTCACAAAGAGTGGGCTGCAGCTGGAGTCAGTAGAACCACCACGCACAGGCATATGCAAGACATGGGATTCAGCTGTCAAATTCCTTGTGTCAAGCCACTCTTGAACAAGAGACAGCATCAGAAGCATCTCGCCTGGGACTCCTGCTGAGTGGTCCAAAGTTATGTTCTCTGATGAAAATAAATTTTGTATTTCCGCTGGACATCAAGGTCCCAGAGTCTGGAGGAAGAGAGGAGAGTCACAGAATCTGGAGGTTATGCACCATAGCCAATGTTCCCTGAAGGAAGGGAACAAGGTGCAACATATGACATATGGGAATTGCGCCCCCGCGCGTTCACCTGAAGTAATACAATCACGCCTTTTAAGGCAAGTGAGCATCAACGTCACCAGGGGGCCCCCCGGTATGAGAGACGGTGACACATCACGTTCGGTCTCAACATGCACTTCACCGAGCTTGGGTATTGGAGGGACAAACATGTGTTGCACCTTGTTCCCTTCCTTCAGGAAACATTGGTTATGGTGCATAACCTCCAGTTCCCTTATCAGTCAGTTCACTGCGGTGCAACATATGACATATGGGAATATACTACACGCCCTGGAAATGCATGCTTTTGCAAACTTTAGCCTCAATCAGTCAGGCGTTAACACGTTTACCTCTCCTTGGTGGAGAGCACAGCCTGTGTGACGTCACTAGTTGTAACATCCAGGCTGTAGTGTTTAATAAACGTGTTTGGAGATGCCCAGTTAGCAACTGCACAGATTTCTGCTACTGAAACACCCTTAAATAAGGCCCAAGACATGGCTAGGCCTCGAGTTGAGTGAGCATATACCCCACTGGGTACCTGCTGACCCTTGCTGCTGTATGCTCTAGAAATGGCTTCTGTTACCCAGTGGGAGAGGCGCTGTTTTGACAGAGCTCTGCCTGCTACCGGTTTAGCAAAGCATATGAACGGCTGGTTTGTTTTGCGCCAACTGTTGGTTATCTCCATATAAGTGCTCAGGGCCCGCACAGAGCAGAGTACCTTTAAACGCCTCTGTTCTGCACTCAGGACAGGGGAAGGAGGAAAAGCAGACAGTTCAAAGCCTAAACTTTTGTAATTTAAAGTTGGGACTTGTGGCACATATGTGGGGTTTGGATGCAAGGTGACCTTTGACCCATCCTGAGCAAACTGGGTGCACAGGAGATGGACTGACAGTGCATGTAGGTCACCCACGCGTTTAGCCGAGCACAGAGCTAAGAGCAATGCGGTCTTGTAGGACAGTAGGTCAATCTTAATACAGTACTCTGTAGTGGCTCGAATGGGGGCTCACAGAGGGTGTCCAGCACGAATGACAGGTCCCACTGTGGGAATGAAACTCTGCTCGGAGGCCTTTTTCTCAGTATGCCCTTCATGAACCGGATCATGAGAGGGTGGGCATCGGGTGGTCTGCCTCCCCATCCTTCATGGCACGCTGAAACAACGGATAAAAAGACCTTAATAGTGGAAAAGGAACAGCCCTTTTCCAGCAGGTCCTGCAGGAAGGTAAACAACTGGGCTAAATTGCAAGAATATGGAGTAACATTCCTTTCTAGGCACCAGGTCTCAAAAACACGCCATTTTTGTGTATGGAGTGTTTGAGTTGACTTTGCACGAGCACCCTGTATAGTGTTTATCACGTTACTGGGTAGGCCAGAGGCTAGCAGCCGGTCCCTCTCAGGGGCCACGCCCAAAGTGCCCAGAGGCCCGGGCGAGGGTGTCACAGCTGCCCGTGGGCCTGTGTCAGGAGGTCCCTGTATGCAGGCAGCTGCCATGGTGTTCTTGCTAAAAGTGAAATCACTTCTGCAAACCAGGCCTTCTTTGGCCACCTTGGGGCCACCAGAATCAGTGAGAGGCCCCCTTGCACACACATTCCAGTGTCGCTTGAATTAAAGTGACAGGTAGGAATGTGTAATACAGCTTCGACGCTGGCCAATCGTGAGCTAACGCGTCGAGCCCCAGGGGTGCGCATGCGTCCCGTTTTGAATGGAACATAGCAAGGTGCGTGTTGTCCCTGCACGTGAAGAGATCTGCGTCTGCTTTCCCGTATCGTGCCCACAACGGGTTCACGATGCGTGGGTGAAGACGCCATTCTGCTGACAGGGGCACTCCTCTTGAGAGAGCGTCTGCCCCGTAGTTCAGCTCCCCCGGCAGGTGTGTTGCTCTGAGTGACAGCACTCGTGAGCTACACCATTTGAGAAGCTTCTGGGTCAGCAGCAGGAGGGGGAGGATCATGTCCCCCTTCCCTGTTGACGTGCGCAATCACGCACTTGTTGTCCGATCTTATCAAAACATGTTGGCGTGTGATCAGACCCCTCCTGTGGAAGTGTTTGAGGGACAGGAACACAGCTTTCAGCTCCAGCTGATTGATGTGGAGCTGAGCCTCTTACGTAGACCACACACCTCTGGTGTGCTGATTCTGGCAAAACCCCGCCACCCATACTTTGAGGCGTCTGTCATCACAAGGGTCAGAGATAACACTCTGCCCAGTGGAACACCCCTGCTGAGTGAAGCAGCGTTTCCCCATGGCTGCAGGGCTTTCAGACAGTCTGCGTCAACTCTGAAACCCCCCTCCCCCGTTTGGTGGGGGAGCGAGCTGCTGTTGTCTGTGTGTCCAGACCTGAAAAGGACGCATTCTCAATAAGCCCTGATGGATTGCAGCAGCTCCTGCTGCCATTAAGCCCAAAAGACGCTGACAGAGCTTGAGTGTCACCGTCTTGTTCAGCTGGAAGCGGGCCAAGCAGAGCTGTAGGTCTGATCATCGCTTTTCTGAAAGTCTCGCTCTGAAGTGAACAGAGTTGAGTCTCATCCCCAGGAACACAATATCCTGTGATGGGGTCATCTGACTTTTTTCTGTGTTTATCACAAACCCCATGGATTACAGGTGTGACCTCACACGATCTGTGTGTAACCGTGCTTGCTCCTTGGAGCTTGTCAAGATTAATAAGTCATCAAGATAATCCATAACTCTGATGCCCTGGCTCCTCATGGGAGCTAGGGCAGCTTTGAGGCATTTTGTAAATACCCTCTGGCGGTCGAGAGGCCAAAAGGCAGGGCTAAATATTCAAACGTTGCATTCTCGAATGCAAAACGCAGGAATTTTTGTGGTTTGGCAAGATGCTCACATTGAAATATGTATATTTTAAGTCCACAGTGCAGAAGTAGTCCCACTAACGTACAGAGTGAATCACCTGACGCAACATTAACATTTTGAACTTGAATGATCTCAGTTGTTTGTTCAAAAATCTTAAATCCAAGATGGGCCTCAGGCCCCCCCGCTTTCTTTGGGACCACAAAGTATTTGCTGTAGTGGCCCTTGTTCACCTCGTGTGGAGGAACGGCTCTGATTACTCCTTTTTGAAGCAGCGAGCATATTTCCTCCCTTAGGATGGATGCTTGAGCTGAGATCATTGTTGATGTAATCACCCCCAAGAAGTGGGTGGACGTCTGACGAATTGTAGGCGGTACCCGTGAACTACGGTACCCATAACCCAT
>JBBPBX010011960.1:0-29687 GCA_038048925.1 Garcialebias charrua | reverse complement strand
GTACCCATAACCCATTGTGATGGGCTGCATGCTGCCTAGGCTCTCGCGTGAGCTGCAAGCCTGGAAGGCATGTTCACTTGTGACTTCATTTGACTCAAGAGAGGTAGGGGGGGGGGGTGTGGCCCCCTCCTCTCTGCATGAATGCGGGCCTGTTTGTCCCTCCGGAGGGAGCGGGGGTCTGACTGTGACAGATCGCCCCCTGCCCCCCCGTGAGGGCTCATTGGGCCTTTTGACAAGTGGAGTCTTATCAGAGGGGGGGTGGCCGACTGTGTAAGACGGCTCCCCGCGCTCTTTATTGACTCTGTTTGCATTAAAAAATTGTGCGGTTTTCCCTTTAATGCCGAGTCATGACACAGAACATTTTGAACAATTTGTGACTTTATTGTCGTGTGCAAACAACAATTTCTCTTTATTACACAAACATTTGAGAGTTTTTGTGTGTTTAAACCAGTGGTTCTTAACCTTTTTTGAGGTACCGAACCCACCAGTTTCATATGCCTACTCATTGAACCCTTCTTTGGTAATAAATAAAATATGATATATATTTAGTATGGATTAAAAAAATTATGGAAAAAAAACACGACGTACAACTACGACAGCCATTGACTACTGCGCACACTAAATTCCCAGCAGCACTGATTGGCCAAGCAATGGCCAATCAGTGCTGCGGCCAATCGCATGATCCTTTGCACTGTAGAGGATGACTCTGCAGCCATCACTTGCTGCAGGACCAAGCGGGGTGTGTCATCATGACTTTACACAAGTGTGTCTTTACCTCCGCGGCAGAGGCTCCGCCGAACACCTGAGACCAACTCATCGAACCCCAGGGGTTCGATCGAACCCAGGTTAAGAACCACTGGTTTAAACGTTCTGAACCAGTTAATCTGGGTTTCTTTAACACAGATACTGGCATTAAAAGTTCGGCCTTTCTTTTTCCCGATGGGTGAAAGTGCCTGAAATGGTGCAGGGACAGCTCTGGATCAGGCTGACTTCTGCTTTCTCTCTCGCACCGCTGACGAGGATCTGGGTTGACCCGTTTGGCGTGGGACGAACCTCTGCTTCGACCAAGCGTGGCCTGTCTGAGGAGTGCGTCCATGTTGCTCTGAGGCGGGTTTGGGCCGTTGCTCGACCTCGAGTGTCGGCCTCTTTTGAGCTGGGCGTCGTGTGAGAGAATGGTGGCGTTGCTGTGGGCTTCTTTGGCTGCTCGAGTCTCTGGCTTGCGAGAAATGCTTTCCGGACTTGCCTTCATGCAGGGCCTCCTCCTGTTTTCTCCTCTGATCACATCTGCTCTGGATCCTCTCCAGGGCCCCGCCGAACAGACCTGATGGCTCTATGGCGTGGTGGAGGAACGAGGAACACTGGCTCTCAGGGAGATCAGTCAATGTGAGCCATAAATGGCATTGTGCAATCACCGTTTCAGCCACATACTTCCCCTAGGCAATGGCTACTGTACCAGTAAGGCGGAGGATGAAGTCTGCTGCTCTGCATGCTTTGTCCAGTATTTCAGCTGCCTTTTTCTTTGACGTGGTCTGCTACAGCTTCTGTAGCTTCTCAGTCTGATAGGCCTGTAGCATTGAGGCAGTGTTGAGTGCGCGAGCCGCGAGATCTTGGGCGCGGTAGCTCTTTTCAAGTTGAAGAGCTGACATGCGGCACGGCATGCTGGGTAGCGTGGGCTTCGAGCTCAACGTATTTGGGGCCAAGTGTGCGGCCAAAGTCTCATCCATCTGTGGAATGTGGGCAAGGCCCGCTGACTCCATGCCCTCGATGTTGAGGAACTGGGAGAGTGGCAGTGTCAAGGGCGCCTTCGGTTCTGTCCATGAGCGCGTCAGCTCTGTCAGAAAGTCCGGGAAGACAGGCATTCTGTGTCTCACAGTGGCCTGTTGTTTGGCGAAAAAGTAGTTCTCCGCCAACCTCGTTAACTGTTGTCGAGGTGGGGGTTCTGGCCAAGTCATGTTCAGTGCCTTTGCAGCTCTGCGGCACAGCTCAAACAAAGCAGGAGTGGACCCATCTGACTCCGCTTGTGCAGCCTCTGTTCCCTGGGAGAAGCCTCATGCCTCTCCCTCCTCCTCATTGTCCACCTCGTCGTCAGTTATCTCACCAGAGGCTGTTAGCGACAGCTCGTCGGCTTGCATCATGTCCCTTGTGTCGAAGTCGGTCCTTGTGTCCCCATCGGGGCTCTGAAGATCCATTCTGTCACCCCAGCTTACTGCTCCGCTGTCCTCCATCTCATCCGCCTCCAGCTCCGCTGTTGCCATGAGAGTCTCAGAGAGGAGCGGGTCCCTTCCCGTGGTGGAACTGCCCATGGCCTTGGCCACGAAGTCCACGCGTCTCTGTCTAATTGTCTCGCGCAGCTGGCTACAGTGAGAGCACGACTCAGGGGATTCCAAAGCTGTCTTGGCGTGGACCATTCCCAAGCAAATAGGGCAGGCATTGTGTATGGTCGATGATGAAATGAAGTAGCCGCATTTGCTAGGGCAAGGCCGGGAACCAGGGCTCGCTGGTCTGCTGCCGGCCTTGTTGGAGTTCTTCAATTTCCTTTTGCCTTTCTCAGGAGCCATCTTCGAGAAAAGGCGTTGAGTGGAAGCCAGTTAGCGAAAGCTAAACAGGGTTCGTCGAGTGGAAGCCACTTAACGCGTGCTAAACAGGGTTTGAAGAATTCTTCTCGCTGTGCTGTTCATGTGGGCTAGCCGTTAGCGCCGTTAGCTAACAGGTAGGCGCGTGGCGCAGTTAGCGTCCCGCTAAAATGGGCGACGAAACAGCAGAGATGGACGTCTAGCCGATGCTAAAAACGTCGTCGACACTTAGTTAGCGTCAGCTAAACAAAGTGCTTGCAGGGAAGTCCTCAGTGACACCCTCGGTAGGGAGCAAGCTCACCTCCTGGTCGGGCGGTTCAGTCACTCGAGACGGTGTCCTGCGAAGTTCAGGTGTGAAGCGATGTGAAGGGCAAAAAGAGACCGAACGTGAGGCGTCACCATCTCTTATACCAGGGGGGCGGGGCCCCCTGGTGACGTTGACGCTCACTTGCCTTAAAAGGCGTGATTGTATTGCTTCAGGTGGCACAATTCCCATATGTCATATGTTGCACCGCAGTGAACTGACTGATAAGGGAACTGTTATTCTCACTTGGTGCATAATCTCTTTTTGTCAGTACCAGAACAGCTGTAGGCACAGATCTAGGTAACACATTTCTAAAAGTATGTCAGGTCATGTGATGTAAATTGTAGGTTTTGAAGCAATGTTCATTTAAAAGTAAATTAGACACCAATGATGGGGCAAGCTGCAGCTACCTGTTAGCAGCAACACATTCCCTCCATCGTTCAGGCTCTGCTGTCGGTGTGGAAGATCTTCACCTGCCTCTGCTGGACTATCACCTTCTCTTTTGGCTCGCAACCAGCCAGGTCACCAACAGGACAGACTGTCAACAGAATTCTTTCTAGAGGCATGGGAAGAGGAGAAGTCTGTGACGGGGAAGCCGGGTCGCATGTGTAACATTCTGTGTTGCTGCCTGAGGGCTTCTCACCATGTTCCTGCCATTAAAACCCCCATACCAGGGGAGTACTGTGTGTCTGCTTCAACACAAATGTGTTTGTTTTGGAATGACCGGCGCATCTCGTTTGTTCCTGAGTTCCTGTACTGTTTATTTTATTCGCCCAACGGTGCACTAACGTGTTTTTTTTTTTGTGTGTGTTTTGTTTTCTTCTACAGCCCAGGGTTCAGTGGATGAAGAACCAGATGATTATCGGAGACGACCCCAAGTTCAGGCAGATCTGCGTCCAGGGAATTTGTTCTCTGGAGATCCGAAAACCTGGTAACTTTGACGGCGGCGTGTACTCCTGCAAGGCCATGAACGATCTCGGAGAAGTCACCGTCAGCTGCAAGCTGGAGGTCAAACGTAAGTTTTGGATCTTTGAATCCATTCGTTTGTAAGTCATTTGCTCTGTTTGCCAGCGTTTGAGCTTTGACTGAACTTTCTGTTCAACAGAGCCTGCGGTTCACGACGCGGACAAGAAATAGGATAACATCTTCTCAATCAAAGGTGATGCGGACCGTGCTTTAAATACCCGCAGTACATTGTGTTTTACTTCGCTTTTTCACAAGATTTTGGGTTGAATTACATTTAAAACATTCGGAAACCTTGAAAAGACTTTCAGATAAAACAATAATGCTGCAGGTTGGATTTAAACGAGCAGTTTCCTCCATGACTTACATGGTGCGGCTGCCCATACATGGAGGTAACTAAACTTGGAAAAGGTGGCCTCTGCTGCTGAAAGGGTTCAAGTAGTGGAGGCCATAAATTGAATCAGAAATAACTCCCGCACTCAGTCTGATGACTTCTTCACATTTCTTCTCAAGAACTTCAATTTAGCGTTAGAGTACTTATTAGTATTACCATCATAAATTATTAGGAGCCATCATTCGTCAACAAGAGATTTATTTAATTTTAACGGAGTTTTGATGTGCTGTCAACTTTAAAAACAACTTCTATTAATGTATTGCTTTTCCAAAATTAGGAGCAGAGGGTATGCGGAAGTTTGTAGCATAAGGTGTGTGACTTGAATTCTCTGAAACATTTGATCATAAACATTTTTAAAAAGACTTTAAAGTTCTAACACTTTTTATTTTTTGCCACAACAGGAGGGTGTTGGATTCCTGGAAGAACATGTACATATATGGCTGGTGATCACTCTACAAACGGCTGTAGCCTGTGACCTCTCAACAAGTTTGAGGATCTGTTAAGATGAACAATTATTGTCGTCGCTTCATCCCAAAATCTCCATCATTAAGTCCATATCCATGTCCACAAGTTGATTTATTTCCTCTTTAAGGTTTTGTTTCCCCGGAACACTCTTAATGATTACTCAACATGTTCAAATCTTAAAGCATCTTGTCAGTCTTACTCGAATGAATGTACTGTTCCTCATAAGAGAGCTTACATGTAACATCTGTGTTTGTATCAATAAACGGTTGGTTTCTGGTTTTCATTTGTTTTTAATGCAGTAAATTTATATCACTGTTTAACATTTCTGCACCGATGCATACTAAGTAAATTAAATAGAACAGTCATTGTAGTTACAGTATTTGCCGGCACATAAGTCGCTTCAGTCAAAAAAGAACCATGAAGGGGAAAATAACGTATATAAGTTGCTTGGGCGTATTAGTGGTATTTATTATGCATCACCGCTGACCTGTCATGTTTAATATGCATTTATTTAATGGTCAAAACAGCTTCATTTCATTGGGTGGCACCATCCATCCATCACGACCAGAGCTGCTAACTCTCCAGCATTCCTCCACCTGCACCAGCTGAGTGAGGCATGGAAGGACTCGCTGTTGCAGTTCTTCTAAATTTAAAGCATCAGTCAAAAAATTGCGTTATGAATATGGAAAATATATAAATTGCTTCGGTGTCTAAGTTGCAAGACTGACAAATCCATGCAAAAAAACCTGTGTCTTATACACTGGAAAATGCTGTAATTGTTAGTTCAAGTGCATGAAGATTTAGTTTTTTGTATGCTGTAATTAAAGTTGTGTGGTCCAGATGGAACCACCAGATGGTGGATCAGGGTAAGATGAGCTGAAGATAAAAATATTAATTCAACATACCTGGTGCGCATGGTACCAGTCTGAAGGAGCCATCATCAGTGGTTTCTTCATTAAACAGGTTCATGAATGACAACATTTTTCTATTAATTGGGGGCTGCCAAATGCATTGTAAATGCATTAAGCAGCAACCTATTGTTATCCTACCAATAAGGGTTTCTTTAAATGCATTGTAAATGCATTAAGCAGCAACCTATTGTTATCCTACCAATAAGGGTTTCTTTATTTTTTTTTTTTATTATTTATTATTATTCCGTCAACATTAATGCGGCTCGTACCGTAAGGTGTACCCCCACAAAAGTTATATCAAAACGACCGGCCCGACTCCGAGATGTGTGCTATTACTTTTCTAAGCAATCGGAGTTACCATCGCGAAATATTTTGCTAACAAAAATCGTAAATTTCCCATAGGAAATGAATGGGACTTAACTTTTCAGAGAAACTGAGTTACATAGGGCGCCATTTTGGTTCAATATACAAGGCAATATACAAGGCAGGTTCAATACACAAGCTAGTTAGGTGAGTCGGCCATTTTGAATAGAACTAGCTAATTAGGTGAGTCGGCCATTTTGAATCAACCAAGCTCATTAGGTGAGGCGGCCATTTTGAATCAGGGCGCCATCTTGGTTCAATATACAAGGCAATATACAAGGTAGGTTCAATACACAAGCTAATTAGATGAGGCGGCCATTTTGGATGAAATTAGATAATTAGTTGAGGTGGCCATTTTGAATCAACCAAGCTCATTAGGTGAGGCGGCCATTTTGAATCAGGGCGCCATCTTGGTTCAATATACAAGGCAATATACAGGGCAGGTTCAATACACAAGCTACTTAGGTGAGACGGCCATTTTGAATCAAACTAGCTAATTAGGTGAGTCGGCCATTTTGAATCAAAGTAGCTAATTAGGTGAGGCGGCCATTTTGAATCAACCAAGCTCATTAGGTGAGGCGGCCATTTTGAATCAGGGCGCCATCTTGGTTCAATATACAAGGCAATATACAAGGTAGGTTCAATACACAAGCTAATTAGATGAGACGGCCATTTTGGATGAAACTAGCTAATTAGGTGAGTCGGCCATTTTGAATCAAACTAGCTAATTAGGTGAGTCGGCCATTTTGAATCAAACAAGATAATTAGGTGAGTCGGCCATTTTGAATCAAACTAGCTAATTAGGTGAGTCTGCCATTTTGAATCAAACTAGCTAATTAGGTGAGTCGGCCATTTTGAATCAAACTAGCTAATTAGGTGAGTCGGCCATTTTGAATCAAACTAGCTAATTAGGTGAATCGGCCATTTTGAATCAAACTAGCTAATTAGTTGAGTCGGCCATTTTGAATCAAATTAGCTAATTAGGTGAGTCTGCCATTTTGAATGAAACTAGCTTATTAGGTGAGTCGGCCATTTTGAATGAAACTAGCTAATTAGGTGAGTCGGCCATTTTGAATCAAACTAGCTAATTAGGTGAGTCGGCCATTTTGAATCAAACTAGCTAATTAGGTGAGTCGGCCATTTTGAATCAAACTAGCTAATTAGGTGAGTCGGCCATTTTGAATCAAACTAGCTAATTAGGTGAGTCGGCCATTTTGAATCAAACTAGCTAATTAGGTGAGTCGGCCATTTTGAATCAAACTAGCTAATTAGGTGAGTCGGCCATTTTGAATCAAACTAGCTAATTAGGTGAGTCGGCCATTTTGAATCAAACTAGCTAATTAGGTGAGTCGGCCATTTTGAATCAAACTAGCTAATTAGGTGAGTCGGCCATTTTGAATCAAACTAGCTAATTAGGTGAGTCGGCCATTTTGAATCAAACTAGTTAATTAGGTGAGTCGGCCATTTTGAATCAAACCAGGTAATTAGGTGAGTCGGCCATTTTGAATCAAACCAGCTAATTATGTGAGTCGGCCATTTTGAATCAAACCAGCTAATTAGGTGAGTCGGCCATTTTGAATCAAACCAGCTAATTAGGTGAGTCGGCCATTTTGAATCAAACCAGCTAATTAGGTGAGTCGGCCATTTTGAATCAAACCAGCTAATTAGGTGAGTCGGCCATTTTGAATCAAACCAACTAATTAGGTGAGTCGGCCATTTTGAATTAAACAAGCAAATTAGGTGAAGCGGCCATTTGAACAAGCAAATTAGGTGAAGCGGCCATTTTGATGGATATATGGAACTTATATTTGGCAAATGGGTAGCTGACAATGATCCCTAATAAATTTCAATTGAAAATCCAATTTCCAAGATGGCCGACAACGCAAAAAAGTCAAAATACTGTAAAATGGTCAATTTTAGTGATATTGAGCTGAAACTTGGTATGGTGATAGCTGACAATGTTTCCTATCATATTCCATATCAAAATCAAAAATCCAAGATGGCCGCCATAGCTACTTTCAAATGGCTATAACTCGGCCATCTTTATACATAGAAAGCTGAAATTTGGTGAGGTTGTAGCTGAAGACATCCTCTATCACGTACGGAAACCAAAAATGAAAATCCAAGATGGCCGCCATAGCTACATTCAAATGGCTTTAACTCGGCCATCTTTATACATAGAAAGCTGAAATTTGGTGAGGTTGTAGCTGAAGACATCCTCTATCACGTACCGAAACCAAAAATAAAAATCCAAGATGGCCGCCATAGCTAAAAAAGAAAAAATGCCATAACTCGGCCATCTTTATACATAGAGAGCTGAAATTTGGTGATGTTGTAGCTGACGACATTCTCTATCACGTACAAAAAAACAAAAATAAAAATCCAAGATGGCCGCCATAGCTAAAAGAAAAAAAATGCCATAACTCGGCCATTTTTAGAGCTATTGAGACAAAAGTTGGCAACTTAGTAGCTGAGAATGAGCTCTAATAAACCCTGATTGAAAATTAAAAATTCCAAGATGGCCGCCTTATCGAAAAGATAAAAAACACCATAATTCGGCCATTTTTAATGCTATTTAGCTGAAATTTGGTGTAATGTTAGCTGAAAGTGAACCCAAACACCTTTCACTATCATTTCAAGATTTTAATTTAGCTCTGTGATGTGTGCTATGAACATTTAGAGCCATTAGGATTCAGGATGGCTACTTGCGGGCAGTAGCCTGGCAGCCCCCGTCGAAGTTTCTTCAGGAACTTTCTAGTTGGGGGCTGCCATTGCATGTAAATGCATGGCAGCCACCTATTGTTCTCCTGTCCGAACGTGTGTCTACATTGTCGTTCACCGTTAATGCGGCCCGTACCGTAACGTGCACCCCCACAAAAGTTATATCAAAACGACCGGCCCGACTCTGGGATGTGTGCTATTACTTTTCTAAGCAATCGGAGTTACCATGGCAACGTTATTTGCGAACAAAGACGTAATGAATCTCCAAATCCAGGAACTAGTTGGTTACTGCCCACTTATTATTCTACACCAGAAAAAGTTATCTTTTTCAACTTTAATACGGACCGAACCACAAAGTGAACCCCCACAAAAGTTCTATCAAAACGACCAGCCCGACTCAGAGATGTGTGCTATTACTTTTATAAGCAATCGGAGTTACCATGGCGATGTATTTTGCTAACAAAGTTGCCATATTTCCCCATTGAAAATGAATGGGAGAACACTCCTCACACAAACTGCTGCTGTCAAGTCACATGATTTAGAATCTGATGAAAACATACTGTTGGTACTGTTTGAAACTCATAGAAAGTATTTATCAGATGTATCTCTAGAACTGATTAACATTTGGAGCCATTTTGATTCAAGATGTCCGGCAACAGCCTGACAGCCCCCTTACAGTTCACTTCCGTCCAAACATTTGTCCAGAAAGATCACAAGCAAATGCTTTCTGTCCTGTGTGAACAATCATGTGTGTGTTTAAAGTTGACTTCTGTCCAAACCTTTGTCCACAACGATCACAAGCAAATGCTTTCTGCCCTGTGTGGACTATCATGTGTGTGTTTAAAGTTGACTTCTGTCCAAACCTTTGTCCACAACGATCACAGGCAAATGCTTTCTGTCCTGTGTGGACTATCATGTGTGTGTTTAAAGTTGACTTCTGTCCAAACCTTTGTCCACAACGATCACAGGCAAATGCTTTCTGCCCTGTGTGGACTATCATGTGTGTGTTTAAAGTTGACTTCTGTCCAAACCTTTGTCCACAACGATCACAGGCAAATGCTTTCTGTCCTGTGTGGACTATCATGTGTGTGTTTAAAGTTGACTTCTGTCCAAACCTTTGTCCACAACGATCACAGGCAAATGCTTTCTGTCCTGTGTGGACTATCATGTGTGTGTTTAAAGTTGACTTCTGTCCAAACCTTTGTCCACAACGATCACAGGCAAATGCTTTCTGTCCTGTGTGGACTATCATGTGTGTGTTTAAAGTTGACTTCTGTCCAAACCTTTGTCCACAACGATCACAGGCAAATGCTTTCTGCCCTGTGTGGACTATCATGTGTGTGTTTAAAGTTGACTTCTGTCCAAACCTTTGTCCACAACGATCACAGGCAAATGCTTTCTGTCCTGTGTGGACTATCATGTGTGTGTTTAAAGTTGACTTCTGTCCAAACCTTTGTCCACAACGATCACAAGCAAATGCTTTCTGCCCTGTGTGGACTATCATGTGTGTGTTTAAAGTTGACTTCTGTCCAAACCTTTGTCCACAACGATCACAGGCAAATGCTTTCAGTCCTGTGTGGACTATCAGGTGTATTTGGAGCCATTTTGATTCAAGATGGCTGCCACAGCTACCTCACAATACACAGAAATTGATTATACAGTAACTTAGTCATTTTTGGATATATTAATTTGAAACTTGGTATAGTGGTAGCTTTGGATGATACCAAACTCATAGTATGTTCACACCTAAATGTTTCTATTCGGCAACAGCCTGTACGGCACGGAATAAAAAATCCGGCAACAGCCGGCAGCCCCCGTCGAAGTTTCTCCAGGAACTTTCTAGTTGTTTATTCTTATGCCCAATTTCGTGAAAGATTTGCAGCATTATCTCTAAAATTTTAACCCTCCTGCTGCCCTTGGGTCAAAATGCTCCACAATATCATTATAATTACAAAGTACAGTAGTTGGTTAAACATGATTAGTACCAAAGCAGTGGAAAACTTTTAAAATGCACAAAGATCTTTTGCTCGTGACCGCTTAAAGTCTAAATGTCAGTCTGGTTTCTAGAACGCAGAATACAAATATAATAAAAGCAAGCAACACGAAGCGGGTCAATGTTTGTCTTTTAATTACAGGATTTTGCCAATAATCTTTGCACACCAGAGTACATAAAACACTATTTCAGAAAATGTATTTATATGGAGCAGACAAGCCAGCCGAGCTGTAACTTCAAGCCGCATTTATTGCATCTGCAGAATCCATGAAGTGTTTCTGGCAGAAAGTCAATTTTAAACTAGAGATGGCAGCACTATTCATTTGGCTCGTACAATCCAAAGAACCCATCGCAGCATGCCAGGACCTCAATAATAATAATACCACTCTAAAGTACTGATCTTGTAACTATTTCTTTTTGGAGTTGCTTGCATAGTGATAGGGGCAGGGTGCCAGGGATATCCAGGTTACAGAGACACATTAGTTCACCCAGAGGATGACAAAATTAGCCCTGGTGTTCCATCATGTTCAGGGTATTTTAGGAACAAGTGGCTCAGCTGGTAAGATGAGCTTCTACAGTGTTTGCTACCTTAACCGAGAGAGGAAAGTGAAGGTAAAGATGAAAACTTTAACAAAAAATTAGAAGCAAAATGAAGTTAAAGCCATCATTTAAGAGAACTAAAACTCTCTTGTTCAGACTCGTGTGCCAGAGTAACCATCAGTTGATATTCCATGTTTCTGTGTTGAGTTTAGATTCATGCTGACAGACTTGATGTTGAATTAGTGGCCACACTGCAGACCGAGCTTCAAATCAAGGTCCTTTAAACAGGAAAAACTTTTCTGTTGTGGCTCCCTCTTGTGTTCAAAGTAAGTAATGACAAGGGGATGCACAAAAATGAATTTGTCTAAAAAAGCTAAATTTGATCCTCTGGAGTCTGGACATTCAAAAAACAAAACAAAACAATGTCCAGAGGACCAGACTTAGCTTTTTTTATTTTTCTACCTGGATTATTAAGCATGCATCAGGGTAAAAATGAATTTGGTTGATAAACTTACTTTTCTTACTCTAAAATACTGTATACTGTACATATTTGTCAAGTAGATGGGAGAAAATATCAGCAGCTAATAGCCCATTTATTTATTTTTCTTCTAAATGTCTCATACTTCTTCCTGCATTTTCTAAGCACTTCTCTGTTTTGGAAAATGTGGAAAATGAGACACACTGGATCTCAGCCCTACTTCCAGTGGGTCCCTGGGTGCTGACATGCTGCAAAGGGGTCATGAAGTGACAGAATTTCTATTTTAGATCCTGCTCCAAGAGGTTTAAAACCACAAATTAACTTCGTTAGCAAATGAGTAAAATACTGTATAACACAAATTTTGAAGTTATTGGTGTGTTAAAATGCATTTTCAGTGTTTTTCAGTTTATTTCTTAGTCTTTCAACTATCCACCGTTGATTAAGAAAATAGCAAATTCTCCTAGAGAGACTGGTTTAGGGAATTTAGGATTTTTTATGGCGATAAATAGTTGATATGTTTTACCAGAGTGGTTGAATGGCTGGAGGAGCATTATAGACATCAAGCACATTTAAATTTAAAACCAGTACAATTTTCTTCTACGTTCATCTCAAGGATGACATTTTGAACAGGTCAAAGGTTTTGATTTCTGAGTGAAATGTCTTAAGCGCATGTAAAAATCTTAGCAAAAATAAGGTTTTCTGGATGAATTTAGAGATGGATTGATCTGGGTTTTTCACACAATCCAATTTCAATTCTGTTCAATTTTTTTTATTTAATGCCAAGTCACAACAGAAGGCGACAGTGGAAAGGAAAAACTCCCTCATGAGGAAGAAACCTTTAGCAGAACTAGGCTCAGGACAAGTGACCATCCGTTTCGACCAACTGGGTTTGAGAGGAACAGATACACAATGGCAGGTCAAGAATCACATGTCAACGTAGAAATGATATCAAATGAAAACTATTCAATTATGACAATTCATTTAAGGAAATAAGGTAAATTTGTCTTCCTGTAGTATAAGCCTAGCAGCATAACAAGCCAACCCTAACTATAGGATTTATCAAAAAGGAAAGTTTCAGGTCCAGTCTTAAAACTGGACAATGTGTCAGCCTTGTGGACAGAAACTGGAAGTTGGTTCCACAAGAGAGGAGCTTGATAACTGAAAGATCTTCCTCCCATTCTGCTTTTGGAAACTCTAGGAACCATGAGTAAGCCTGCAGTCTGAGAGTGAAGTGCTCTGTTACGAAAATATGGAACAATAAGATCTCAAATATAAGATGGAGCTAGGTGGTTGAGGGCTTTGTAAGTTAGAAGAAACATTTTGAATTCAATTCTGGACTCAACAGGGAGCCAAAGAAGAGAAGCTAAAACTGGAGTGATATGATCTCTCCCACTAACTCCAGTTAAGACTCTGGCAGCAGCATTTTGGATAAGATCAGATAAAACTTTATTGTCTACCACAATTGTGGCAGAAACCGTCCTTTGACATGTTCTACATTCATCATACAGAACCAACAACAGAACATAATACAAATCACATTATCACTATTAGTTAACACCATTAAGATGTGTCTATTTAGGTTTGTTTAAGAATCTTAGTGCAGATGGTACAAAGTATTTCTTATAAATATTCTTCCTGACCAGCGGGACGTGGTAACGCCTGTTTGATGGATTAACTGAAGACTTTTTAAAGAAGTATTTGGACGCCCAGACAATAGAACAAGGCATTAAAAATGAATAAAGACAAAACCTGAACTGCAATTTTTGATGAAGACAAAGTGCACAACTGTTGAAGTGTCACAGAAGTTGATGCACATATGTTTCCACGAGGTGGGATTATAGTAATGTTGCTGATCATTAGTTCTATTTTGTGTACGCTCTGCCCTTTAAAGCTGCGCTTATTGGGTTTATCCCTCGCACTTCTCGCCAAGACTGAAGACTTCTAGTCTACGCCCACCTGTTGTGGGTCCCCGCCCGGTCAGTATAAAAATGTCCCTGGACCGATGCTCGTCTCCCATTTTTTCCCATTTTTTCTTCAGCTAAGACAACGAACGAACTTCTACTTCAAGCATGTCATCCAAGAAGATCTTCATGGCCTGCCCAGGATGCGACTCAGGCTTCATCCTGTCGTCAGACCTGCACCCACTCTGCGAGGGATGCCTCGGAGCCTTCCACGCTCAGCAGGCCATGGACCCGCACCCCTCCTGTCTAGCCTGCTCACTTCTGATGGAGGAGGAGAAGCAACGCCGGTTTGACATATTTTCCTCTGCGGAGGTAGAGTGTCAGCCGAGGGAAGGCATACCGGCCTTCAACCTGTTTGACGAACTAGCCGCATACATGTCTTCGGAGACAGCTAGCGGTCGCGCTCCGTCCTCCTCTGGGGCTTTGGAGCCAGCCTCACCTTTCTTCTGCCAACCGCGAAGAGCTAGCAGTTGTGCCCCGACCTGTCCTATGGAAGGTGCGGGGCCGACACTGTCTCCCGCCGAGGGAGCCGAAATGGCAGACGCATGTGGAGGACTGGACCCGGCGCCTCTCCCACACTCTGATATCGGGCCGACCAGCAGCCGAGCACCATCACCAGAGGCCGTGGACTTGACGCCGCCTCCGACGGATGTGGCGTGCAAGGTTCTCACTCCACCTTGCTCCACGTCCTCCCCGACATCATCAGGTGGGCTACGGACGTCTGCGGGCTGAAGGTCCCTGAAAGTGCCACACAGGCCACGTCCTCGTTACTGGCGTGAAGATTCACCACTAAATACGGCGGATAGGGGGAACCGGTCTGGCCGCTTGTCTCAGACATGTCCTCCCTGCTGCAGAGCGCGGCCAATGAGCCCTTGAAATTGAGAGCCCCCGTGTCATCCTTCATGCCCATCACAAAGGTCCAAGGACACACAGATCGGGTTTTTCCTGCTGTTCCCCCATTGGAACCCAGCCTGTCAGCGGTTTTTGGAATGAGAGCAACCAAACATGTCGGCAAGCGTATCTCACCACCAGCGCCAAACGACCAGCTCACCGCTAAACTACAGGACAGCATTGGGCGCTAACCGAGACACTACATGGTCGGAGCTGCAGTGGACAGGATCACGAACCTGTGCACAGTGCTAGCGACGTGCTCAGCTCGTATCTCGGCCTGGACAACTGTGCTTCAGAGACAATTGTGGCCGAAACTATCATCGTCTATTCTAGATGACGTGAAGAGGGAGCTTCTCGAAGGCCCAATTTCTTCAGAGGGACTGTTTGGTGCTCACTATCAGTCCGTGTTTGACCAGTTACGTTCATCTTCAGAAGCACTTGAACAGGTGCGTAAGCATGTCGTGCCCTCCCGGGCAGACCCCCGCTCTGCCCGTCGACCTGTCCGTCTGCGAGATCAGAGAAGATCTTATCGCCAACAACAGCGACGCTCTTCACCCGCCTCAATGTTTGCTGTACCGCTGCCTGCAGCTTCAACGAGAGGGCACCCGTCCCAGGCTTTCCAGAGACCCGGGTCTCTCAGAGGCAGGAGCCGTCATCAGAATTCAAGGTCGGGTCAGCACCAGGATGTGAAGAAAAGTCATTACAAGAAATGACAGATTGTTGGAGATGTTTGTGCTGACAGTATGTTTAATGAGGAAAATAAAGAAACTGTCTTGAAAAACAGAGTCTTTCATTCAGACATGCTGATCAGTGAATTTTTCCTTTCCGGGGTTTGTGAACACATCTCCTAAAGCGAGTAAAGAAGCTAGCATGAAGCAGTCTTTTAAAGGTAAATAGAAGAGTGTGATTTTTTTACTGTGATCAAACAGTGAGCAAGGCTGTAGGTGTGAGCAGAGACCTCTCTGAACCCTCCAGCCCTGCCTTCGCACACAATGGTGGGGGCCCGCTCTCACAGCTGTCATCAGACGCGGAGCGGTGAACCATGCAAACGAATCAGAGAAGTTTCTACCCTCACAAAACTCGGTTAAAATCCATGAGCCCGGTTTTAAAGCGACAGCTTTAACCAGGACTTTTCCGTCTCTGCCTTCCACCAGTCGAACAGAAACAGGTACAGTCATCAAGCCGCCTCGAAAAAGACGTTTGTCGTGTCTGCCTGACACAAACAGGAAACAGTGCAGAAGTCCTGACGCGGCGTGTGTTACACGCCCCTTTCCAAAAGAGCCTCCCATGGGTCAATGTGGACACTGTCCGCTTGGCGGCGGTAGAGGCTCAGCTATTTTCACTGGCGAGTCAAAACACTCAGGCCTCTCCTTTAACAACAGGCAGCACTGCATGGCTGGAAACCTGCTTGCTGGACAAATGGTTAAGTCAATTAATTTGCAGGGGTTACACTCTGCAGTTTTCAGGAGCGCCAGTGCGCCACCCAGGTTCAACGGTGTGTTAGAAACAAAACTCACATCCCCAGAACAGGGCCTAGCTCTGCAGTCAGAACTGAAGGAGCTTTTAATGAAAGACGTCATTTCCGGAGTCTTCCCGGGAGAGGAGAAAGCCAGCTTTTACTCCAGGTATTTCCTGGTTCCCAAGAAATCAGTCGGACTCAGACCAATTGTAGATTTGTCCATTTTCAACAAATACATCATGAGTCGCCCCTTCCATATGCTAACGATAAAACGTGCTCTAGAGTACGTAATATAGGGGGAGTGGTTTGTGTCGATCGACTTGAAAGACGCATATTTCCACATTCCAATTATAAACAAACACAATACATTTCTCAGGTTTGCATTTCAAGGGGTTTACCACCAGTTCAACCGTCTGCCGTTCGGTTACACGCTCGCCCCTTGTACTTTCTCCAAAGTTATCGAGGCGGCGTTACACCCACTGCGATAGAAGGGCATGAGAATTCTGTTTTATTTAGATGATCTTCTGCTTTCATCCCGCTCCAAGCAGGAAGCAGAGACACAAACAGCTGTTCTGGTGAAACACTTGTCTCATCTGTGTTTCACCATAAACTGGGAGAAGAGCTCTGTGACCCCATCCCAGCAAATCACATTTCTGGGAGTGAACTTATGTTCAACCAGCATGATACTGTAGCTGTCTTATCAGATCAGAGGAAGGAATCCCTGACGTCGCTGCTTCAGTGCGTTCAGCCCCATAGGACATTGTCGGTATTAACGATAATTAAATTATTGGGATCGATGGTAGCAGCCCACACAGTAGAGAAAGTAGGATTATTACAGATCTGTCGGCTGCAAAGGTGGTACAATCGTCTGAAAATTGACCTGGTACGTCACAAACAGCGTTGGGTCACGGTCCCACCTTCTGTGAAGGTGGACCTGACCTACTGGGGGAGCCCTGTGATTTTATCAGAGGGAGTTACCCTGGGCAAAGTGACGTCATTCACGTCGGTATTCATAGATGCGTCCCTTTCCGGTTGGGGGAACATGTCATGTGACATCAGTGGGGGGGGGGTGACGTGGCCATCTGGCACGTCCCTTCACATAAACGTTCTGGAGCTTCTGACAGTATACAAAGTCCTCAGACACTTTGTCTACATGATCAGGGACCATCATGTGTTGGTTCACACGGACAACAGGGCCGCAGCTGCGTACATAAACCACCAGGGCGGCGTAAGGTCGGCCAAGCTGCTGAACACAGCCAGAGAACTGCTCTGTTGGGTACGCACACACTTGAAATTGCTGAGGGCGATCTACATTCTGTTCTCATGGTCGTGGCTGAGTGATTGTTTTTTCAACATCAATAAACTTATTGATGAATTAACACAGTCTTGTATCTGTCTTTATTTGATAGGTGTTGTTTTTGGTCCAACATTCCTTCAATCAGAAATAATCCTCCTTGGTAATATTCCTTGACCTGTTATGAATGAACATTTATTCAGCTAACATCAGGTACTGAGGTTTGCACAACTGTTATTCATATGCACCTTCTGCTTCAATTGATGGTACGTCATTATGCTTTTTGAGGTGTTGACGGTTGCCAGAGTGTGTTATGGTTCCCAATCAGACCCAGTGAGGCATGGATCATATCCTGATCCGCCTTTAAAACCAATAAGCACAGCTTTAAAGGGCAGAGCTTACATGAAATAGAACGTTGGTTACGTATTGTAACCCCAGATTCTATGAGTGTAAGTGTAGCCTTTTAAAGCTGGGGCCTCACTGGCTCTCAATGGCAAAAGAAAAAAGAATTGCCTTTGGGAGACAAGCACTGGTCCAGGGGCGTTTTTATACGGACCTGGCGGTGGCTCACAACAGGTGGGCGTGGACTAGAAGTCTTCAGTCTTGGCGCGAAGCGCAAGGGATAAACCCAATAAGCGCAGCTTTAAAGGGCTACGCTTACACTCATAGAATCTGGGGTTACAATACGTAACCAACGTTTCCTTGCCTTGAATATATTTGAGTTTCAACAGAAGCTCAACCTCTAAAGTGCCTCTCAACACTTTGTTGTGTCTCAGCTTGAACTCGTCAGTTTCAACTCATAACTTTTCTTCTATAATGTTATGTACAGATGTCTCTTCTATTTTTAGTCTCTTGTGATTTTTTGCCACAACAAGACAGTGACTAAAATGATCTGGTTTATCGCCTGAATTCATCCAAACCCTTTGCGTTCCTCTCCACAGAGACTGAATAAAATCACCTGGGAGTTCCTGTAAGAACAGTTAACTCGCATGCTGCAGCGTCTCTGACTCATCTGGTGGGGTTGCTCTTATTGTTATTGATGCATCGAGTGCTGCCCGGTCTACTGATTCGTCAGGGTGACTCCAAAGGCGATGAAATGGTCTCTCTCTCTCTTGAAAGGAGCCTGGTCGCCTTTTTTGCTGCATAGTTTTGGCAACTTTCCCAAAACTTCTAATAAGTATAATGGTGAAACTGGCGCTCGCCCCAGAGCCCTGTTGTTGCTTTCCATTAACAAATGTTCCACTTCTAAATCAGCTGGATAGACTGTCAAGACACACTTCTTATTTCCCTCACATTCAGGCAGTTGAGGACTGAATTCCTTTGGTATTTATTGCAAAACAATGTGAGCAGATGGTTGTAATTTTTGACAGGGTGACCTTTTTTAATGTGTAGCTTCTAGACTATTAATGAGCAGGTTTTTCCCATGTCTTATAAAATATTTAGGTTTATTCTAAATTTGAGAATGAGAGGGGAAAAAGAAATTGGGATTTTTTTTCTGGACTTGCCAAACAGAAAGAAATATACTGTATAGAGAGAGAGAGAAATAAAACTTTCCATCCGCCTGCTGTATACTGCAGTGAAGGTTCTCTGCTCCTCGCAGCTCCCCGTATAGCTCGGAGCTGCAGAGTTCAGGCGACCAGGAGGTGTGGGACCTCCGAGACTGCTGCTTACCATCCCATACCTTTTTCATCACTCATTGATTTCTCCTGCTTTTACACCTCCCTCCTTTTTCCTTCTGCGTCTCATTCTCAAAGCTCAGCACTCCTTCGCAGCCTGTGTCGAGAGAGAGAGAGCGAGAGATGAAAAAGTGATGGAAGGAAAGAGGAGGAGCACCGTTGTTGGTGCACCAAAGAAAACCTGGTCCCCTCCCTTTACCCAGCTGATGACACAGAGATTTTTTTATTTTTTTTATTTTTTTTGATCATGTCTTCAGCCAATCAGTGAGCAGTGCCGGGAAATACAGCAGTGGAGCTCCACTGGTCCTGATGCTGGCACTGATTTCAGTGCTGGGACTATTTGTTAATCTGCGTGAGTGTTTCTCGTCCTCTCGGCCTCATCTGAGCTCAGGTGATAACTGGAACCTGCCACTGCTGAGATTTATTTTTATTTTGTGTGTCGTTTAAAAAAAAAATCCTTTCAGGGAGCGATGCTAAAAGCAGTTTGTTGAGATTTATTTTTTTTATGTTGAGACTTTTTTAATTATTTTCATTATCTGCTTTCACTTTTGGCTGACAAAGCAGAACATTTCTCCTTAAGGTAAGCAGCATCTACCTCTCTGTCTAAAACTACAGCAGCTTTGCTGTGTGGTGGGTCATCACAGAGTTTCATTACATCATGCCTGGACGAGGAAAGAAAAACTGCAGAGAACCACAGATAATAATTGGTCCAGGGGTAATTAGAGTGTGTTCGCCTTTCGTTTTAATGCTGACAGTTTTCTGTCAGAGCAGAACTTTTAAAATGTGCTCGTCAGGCCTACAGCTCCACGCGTATAGCCTCATAGTACTGCAGTATCATGTTGCGTAATAAAAACAAGCCCGTTTGAGCAATTTGAAATGGAAAATTCAAAATACAAACACAAAATGACCGCTCAGTGGTTAGAAACAGGATATTGTTGAGATCTGATCATCTTTATCATGAAAAAGTGGCTGCTTGAGTCTGATTTTCAGTTCTTTGATTCTTAATCAAATACAGTCTGTGAATGGGTGATGAAAAGTCAGCTCAGTTTTAAAAGGGAGAGGGGGAATGCAAAGGGAAAATTGCTGAGCCAGCAGGATCAGCCAACATCAGCCTGCAGAGCTCTCAGTGTCAAAAAAAATAAAACCTGTTGTCCTGTTAAACAAGTGCAATGAAACCTCATATTTAAATACATTTTGGTGAAGTATGTCCTTCACCAATTCAACGAAAAAATAAATAGTTTTATAAATAGTTTTTTATTTTGTGCCTGATTTATTCATATATTTACTCATTAACTCACAGCCTCTAAAGTAGATTCAAACTGAGGAAATGGAGCTAAAAACACAAGATAGAATGAGTTTATCATTGTTAAATACGCAGAAGCACCTTGGTAATTATTTTTTTTAATACCAAACATTTGAAAAATGATCAGTACTTGTGCTCTTCTCATTAATTATGATATAGATCATGTGATGCATTAGTATTTTTTATCCTTTGGAGTTTAATGTGTTTATGACTGGGACACTCCTGACCATCCTCTTTGTATCAACAGAATTGATTTTGGAGGCAAAAAGCTGTAAAATGTCATTATTTGCTAAAAACACACACACACACACACACACACACACACACACAAAACACACACTGGTGCATTTTTTTGACTGCAGCAGAAATGTTTGGATATTGAAAGTGACACATCTTCACGTAGCTGATAGTGAAAATTAAGTTTTGATTTAATCTCAAGGCTTTACAGGCTTATTTTTGTTTGTCTTGTTTTCTTTACAGTATTTAATTTAGTTAGTTTGCCATTGAAATGTCCTCTTTTACTGAAGTTTGTCTAATTTAATTATGGAAGAATCCAATTTTAATTGAAACAAATTGGATTAAACTGGACTGCCTTGTGCTGTGTTGCACATTAGCATCTACCTGCACTGAACTGCATTTTAATAAACCTGAATTTAGATGTAATTTATTTATCTGAATGCAGTGGGTTTTAATTTAAACCTATCTTTTTTTTTCTGTAAAACTCAATGAGATGACTTTTACTGTGAAATTCCCTTGTAGAGGTGAACTGATTTGAACTGAACCTGCATGAGATTAACTGAATTTAAAAACAAGAATAAAATGCTTTACAATACATTAATTAGGAACACCATGATCAAGCACTCTATTAAAAAAAACTTTTAAAATTGTGTTTCTATCAATGTGAAACATAGACTGACGAGAAACACGATTCAAGTATTTTCTGCTGAGCTTGCATTTGTCTGCACACACAGAGATTATTCATACAGTTCTGCAAGGAGTCACCGATATCCCAGTGATGAAGTCAGCACTGCATTTTTAAGATCGTATTATGCACGTTGGTGTCTCTTTTTAAATGGAGCAATGCCTGTGAGTTGCTTAAGGCAGTCGGCGTGCGCTACTCCACATGTGACTCACCTCAGACTCAACATGCAGCATCAAACCTACATTTGTAATATGAGAGCTCTGTTTAAGATGGAGTTACTATTATTATTTTTACTTGGCTGCTATCAGACATGATGTCATACACCATAATTTATTGAGTAAATTTGTTCACAGATCAAATACTTAACATTATAGGCTTTTTGAACATTTTCTAAACAGCCTTTTAGAAGCTCCAACAATAAAACTCTTCTATGTCTCCCAGTTTATCTCTGGTGACATCTCAGAAGCTACTTAAGGGATTGCAAAGTAGTTTTTTTGGATTAAGGATACTGAAACACAAAAAGGCCAAATTTTTGGACTCGTTTGGTGAACGTTTTCAGAATAAACCAATTTTAGGTTGGTGTAGATTCTCAGTAATTTACAGCAGGACGGACTTCTCTTGTTTCTTCAAGATGAAAAAGAACCAAATAAGCTTTTTGAACGAGGGGTGGAAAATCTTTAACGAACAAGAGAAGTCCCGTTGCCTTCTATTTAACCACTCAGGATTAAGAGTTATTCTGTAAGGTTGGTGATTCATGGGGTGTCAGATGAGCTTCATGTTTGCAGTTTGGGGTAAAATGTTGAAACAGTTTTCAGGAATCATTATTGCAGCAGTTCTTTATTATATTTTCACAGTAATACAGCACCAGTATCAGTCCAAATACAGGTAGTCCCCGACTTACGACGGAGTTCCGTTCCTACGTATCGTCGTAAAGTGGATTTCGACGTAACTCGAAACATACGTCCAAACTGCACTTTATACGTACAGACTTTATTTTACCAAGCACTTAGCCTATCCTAACACAGTACCCTACATAATTATCAAAAACCACATACATTTAGGAGCCATAATGAAGGAAAAAAAAGAGTTAATAACCTACTGGTATGCTGGTGAAGCCGTTTTCCTTCGTCCATCCGTCCCTCCTCTGTATTCTCCATTCGTTTACGTTGTAAAACCGCCATCCATAAAACAGCTACTTTTCCACAGCTGCTGCCTGTCCAGCTTGCTCCAACAAGTTTTGTTTTGTTTTTTGAATGTCCAGAGGACCAGACTTAGCTTTTTTAGAGAGTACAGGGCAAGCTGTAGCCTCCGCAGCTAACCGGAAACTGCGATAAATCGGCTTCAGAATAAGATTTTTTTTTTTTTAATAAAAAAAATTTAAATTTATATATATATATATATATATATATATATATATTTATTTTTTTATTTTTTTATATATTTTTTTTAATGGAGATGCATGACGTAACCACGAATTGTCATAACTCGAGACTGTCGTAACCCGAGGACTACCTGTAGTCACATTAAACCTGCATTAGGACTGTGCCACTATTTGTTTTTGGTGCTAATGTTTTAGCATGCTAACAAGCTAAATGATGATATTATAAAATCAGATTTGTTTCTTTCTTTCTTTGTACAGTATTGGTTTAAATAATGCATTATAGGTACAACTGTGTAATGTATTTCTGAGTTAAGTGCGTTCAAGGCATTCTCAGATCTGCTCTCCTGGCTGCAGAGTCATTGGTTTTGTTGTGCAGATAAGAGCCTACACAATCTCCTGACTCATACCTACAAGCAGGACTGTTTGGCACCCCGTTCACAATTTACTGATCCCTATTCAGTAAATGTGAATAAAGATAGAGTAGATGCACAGATGGATGTTTCAGCATCTGCAGGGAAGCATCTTTTCAGTCCCTCCAAAGGAAAGCTTTGCATGTTCGGATCACTTCTTCTGCTTAATGGTTCATGAACATGGAGGCTTCACTGCCGCCCATATTTCTGTCCTCACCATCTGCCTTCACAAACTGCTGAGAGGATCAGTGCAGCCTGCATGGACTTTGGTCAAAAGGATGTTCAATCCTGTGTTTGAGACTTTCACCACTGTGTTAAAAGCCAGTTTAAATGACTTTAGTGATTTTTTTTTTAGCAGATATTTAAACAGCTATTGAAGAAGTGATGTATATTTATGTATTATATACATATATATTTCTGACTCCGACCTTTTGCTTGTGTAAGCTGGTGAATTGGTGGCCTTGCTGGCATTGCGGTGTGTTTTTGGTTGAATGAAATCTGTGCTGTTTATCATTCCCAGAGGATGCAGCACACCAGTTTTTTTTTATGTATGGTTGGCCTGGCAGGAGGGTTGCATCAATACCTGTAGCTCAAATACCGGTAATGATTCTTCCCTCCCTTTTTTTCCTGAACTTCATCCAGTTTGCGTGCAACACAATCATTTTGATCAAGAGTGAGTGAGCTTTTTTAAAGTCAGCTGGGGGATAAGAGGAAATGGTCAATATTTTTCAGGTACCTAAATAGAGAAGATAATTAAAAAGTTCAATCCAAATTACAACACAGAGAGGTGAAGTGACTTTAAAAGACAAACGAAGACACAACAATCATAAAAAAAATCTATAACATTCAGTAAAAACTATCAAACTAAATTAAAAAGTGTTGACTTAAAGAACACTTGTTAGTAAATGTGATAGATTAGGAATGTACTAATATTTGTTTTACCATAAATATGTATTCTGATTTAAAGCTCCACTGACATCATCTTTTAACTTTTCAAAAAATGGCACAACATATATAAATATTAAGATTGACCCCTGACCGTTTTTGCTAAAATAATGTTAAATGAATGAAAATTCCTCTCAAGAATAGTTTAAAATTAGCGCTGTTTTTTTACACGGTAAATACGGGTTTTCCGGTCACGTGTTTGTGACGTCAGATAAAGGAATTTGCTCCAAGCGCACATTGAATACAATGTAGAAAATATAAACGCATCCGTCGAATTTAGCCATCTAAAACTGTAGATATTAGCGATTTAGCTTCAGTTCGTGAAGCAGAAGTTATTTTGAGTGATAAAAAACAAACAGCAATGTTTCATTTCTCCGTGTTGCTAGTTCTGTTTTCAGGAAAGGTTGCACATCCATGTAGTGAGCACCAGATGTCAGCAAAGCTATCGTGAACTCTTACAGAGCTCTGTAATGTAGAAATATATAAACGTATCCGTCGAATTTAGCCATTTAAAACATCAGATATTAGCGAATTGGCTTCAGTTCGTGAAGCAGAAGTTATTTAGAGTGATAAACAACAAACAGCAATGTTTCATTTCTCCGTGTTGCTGTTTCTTTTACAGGAAAGGTTGCACATTCATGAAGTGAGCCCTTTAGCTTTGCTGACATCTGGTGCTCACTACATGAATGTGCAACCTTTCCTGAAAACAGAACTAGCAACACGGAGAAATGAAACATTTCTGTTTGTTTTTTATCACTCAAAATAACTTCTGCTTCACGAACTGAAGCTAAATCGCTAATATCTACAGTTTTAGATGGCTAAATTCGACGGATGCGTTTATATATTTCTACATTGTATTCAATGTGCGCTTGGAGCAAATTCCTTTATCTGACGTCACAAACACGTGACCGGAAAACCCGTATTTACCGTGTAAAAAAACAGCGCTAATTTTAAACTATTCTTGAGAGGAATTTTCATTCATTTAACATTATTTTAGCAAAAACGGTCAGGGGTCAATCTTAATATTTATATATGTTGTGCCATTTTTTGAAAAGTTAAAAGATGATGTCAGTGGAGCTTTAACTCTCTGCAGTGACTAATCCTAATAAATCTGAGTTTTTAGATCTTAGACAAAATTCAGTGGTCAGATGTTAGCTCTTCTCTCTTCTCTCTCTCTCTCTCTCTGTGTCTCTCTGTGTGTGTCTCTCTCTCTCTGTCTCTCTCTCTCTCTCTCTCTGTCTCCTTCAGGCTGTAGATCCTGTTTGTTTCGGAGCATGGTCATACCATTACCATGCCATTTTATTTATAGAGCACTTAAAACAGCGACAAGGCCAACCAAAGTGCTGTACAAACAAACAAACAAACATCAGGCAACACACACAACGAAATACAAAAAATAGACATAAAAACATTGCAGAGATAAATAAAATGACCAAACACAGATCATCTGGCTTTGAAAGCAACAGAATAGTAATGAGTCTTTAAACGGGATTTGAAAACCGAGAGGGAGGGGGCCTGTCTGACGCTCAGAGGTAACTTGTTCCAGAGTCTTGGGCCTGCTACAGAGAAGGCCCTGTCACCTCTGCGCTTAAAACGAGTTCCTGGAACTGTTAAAAGTAACTGGTCCGCTGACCTCAGAGCACGTAGTGGGACATATGGGTGTATTAAATCAGAGAGATAGGCGGGGGCGAGACTGTTCAGCGATTTGTAGACATACAGGAGAATTTTGAACTGGATTCTAAGATGAACCGGTAGCCAGTGCAGGGAGGCCAAGACTGGTGTAATGTGCTCTCTTTTGCCTGTACTGGTTAAAAATTGGGCTGCTGCGTTCTGGACCAGTTGTAATCGCGCAATGGTGGTCTGACAAACAAACACGCTCCTTTCCGGCAGTTCAGGATAAAGGGCCGTGACAGCCCCTGGTTTACTCCTGAACTAGCTGATCTCCTGCATAGGAGATCATCTCTGTGCCGCAGCTAGAAAATCACACTCAGACACTGATTGGTTGAATTTTCGGCAGCTGAGGAATAAATGCACAACTGCCATCAAAGCCGCAAAACGTAATTATTTCTTATCTCAGACCTCCAAAAATCTAAACGATCCTAAAAAATTCTGGAAAACCATCAAATCTCTCTCAGGCATCCCCCAATCATCTGACCTCCCATCACAACTTCTTGTTGACTCTGTTCCTGTGTCAAATAAGCACGAGATCCTGAACTGTTTCAACAAACATTTTGTTGCTTCTAGTTCATTATTTGATACAGTTATAAATGGAAAATCATCCACTTCATCTAATAATCAAATTTCTACAAATCAAATGCCTCCTACAAGTCAATCCTCAGTTAATCACACCTTCTCTTTTTCTCAGTGAGGTAAATAAACTGTTAAAAGATCTTGATCTTAAAAAATCTGCTGGTCCAGATGAACTCTGGAATGAGTGATGATCCTAATCCTGGAATGGAATCATCCTGGAATGAGTGATGATCTTGATCCTAAAAAATCTGCAGGTCCAGATGAACTTCCACCCTACTTCTCAAGGCTGGCTGCTCATATCATCACAGTCCCTGTGACCCACATCTTTAATCTGTCCATAAACAAAACACCATTCCGGATGCTTGGAAAACAGCCTTTGTTCTTCCTTTGCTGAAGGGAGGTGACCCCACCTCATTGAACAATTATCGACCGATCTCTAAACTCTGCATCTTAGCCAAGGTTCTAGAAAAACTGATAAACTCTCAGATCAAAAATTATCTGGACTCATTTAACATCTTACCTCTTCATCAATCTGGTTTCAGGAAAAAACACAGCACAACAACTGCTTCTCTGAAGGTTCTGAATGATGTTGTTGAAGCATTGGATGCTAAGGACTATTGTGCTGCACTTTTCTTAGACCTGTCTAAAGCTTTTGACACTGTGGATCATAACATCCTGTGTCATAAGCTCTCAGAAATCGGTTTCTCTGATCACACCATCGGTTGGTTTTCTAACTATCTTTCCAATCGGAGGCAATGTGTTCAACATAACGGTACTTCTTCCAGCTATTTAACAGTTAAAAATGGTGTACCACAAGGCTCAGTTTTAGGACCCACTCTCTTTACAATCTACATAGCTAATGTAGGTCACTGCATCCCTGATGCATCCTTACATTTCTATGCTGATGATACAGTTGTTTATTGCCGAGCTAAAACAGTAGCTAAGGCTTTCCAGTTACTGCAATCCGCTTTTGACATCATCCAGTCAGATTTGTTCCGTCTCAAACTTGTCCTAAATGCTGATAAAACAAAAGGGATGTTTTTTTCAAATAGGAAGGCGGTTCCAGCAGATCCTCCTCTGATTTTATCTTCAAATGGTGTCCCTATTGAGTTTGTTGATTCCTATAAATATCTGGGTATCCTGATCGATTCACATCTCTCTTTTAAACTCCACGTGGAAAACCTAGTGAAGAAACTGAAAGTTAAACTGGGTTTCTTTTTCAGAAACAGATCATGTCTAACACTGAATGTTAGGAAACACCTTGTATCTGTGACTTTTCTCCCCTCCATTGATTATGGTGACATTATCTCCATGAATGCACCTACAAGCACCCTGCAGATGTTGGATGTTGTCTACCATGGTGCTCTAAGATTCATAACTGGCTGTGATTATCGTACCCACCACTGCACCCTGTATTCACTGGTTAACTGGACATCATTATCCTCACGCAGACTCTTCCACTGGTACATTTTCATCTTTAAATCACTTCTTGGTCTGCTGCCCTCATACATCTCCTCCTACATGTCTCTGCGTGAGTGCAGCTACAGCGTGCACTCTCAGGACATGATTACCTGCAGTGTTCCGTCAGTGAGGACTGAACTTGGAAAAAGGGCCTTCTCCTACTCTGCTCCTGCTTCATGGAATATCTTACAAAAAGATCTGAAGTTCTCGGCCTTGCCATCTCTAAATGGTTTTAAGAATCTTTTGGAATCCTGGCAAAAACCATTGCAGATATGTTCTTGTTTTTGATTTTGTACATCTACCTTGTGGTGTTTTGCTAGTTTTTGATACTTTGCATTTCACTTTGTATTTCTCTCTTATGTTTTTCTGTTGTTTGTTGTTTAAGGAAATTCTATCATTGCTGTTCATCATTCTTTAGTTTGTAGCAGGTTGCTTTTGTAAATGAGCCCACGAGGCTCAATGAGATTTACCTGACTAAATAAAGGTTGAATGAATGAATGAATGAATGAATGAATGAATGAATGAATGACTGACACCAAACAGGAGTGAATTGCAGTAATCAAGCCTAAATGTAATAAATGCGTGAATTACTGTCTCCAGTTTTTTTTTTTTTTGTTGATAATATGGGCTTCAGCTTAGGCAGTCGCCTCATGGAAAAAACAAGATTTAACGAGCATGTTTACATGACTGTTGAGTTTCAAGGAAGGGTCCATTATCACTCCCAGATTTGTGACTTTTTGTTTTTCAGACAGGACTAGAGCACAAAGGTTGATGCAGTAGTTCGAGATTGTGTCATTTGGAGAGAACAACATGGCTTCAGACTTCATTTCATTTAAACTTAAGAAATTTAAAGCCATCCAGTCCCTGATGTCAGCCAGGCAGTTGAGCAGAGGTTGAACAGAGCATGCACCATTGTGTCTTAGGGGGAAGTAAATTTGACAGTCATCGGCGTAGAAGTGGAAAGGTATGTTGTGTTTCTGGAAAATAGAACCAAGTCAGCCACATGGATTCTTCTTTTCCATTTTGCCAGCGGGTTCGGATGGGCCATTTTATGGTTGATAACATCCGAAGCGGGTGATTTTGCTCTGTTTCGTGTATCGTCTGTTGTGAGATGGAGTGTCTTCATATCCCTCTGGATCATATCCATCCACTTCTTCTTTTGACGTCCCCTGCTTCACTGACCGAAAACTTTTGTGTTTGCCTTTGTACCTTGTTGTAATCTTTCATTCGTTGCACATACTCATACCATCTCATTCTTGATTCCTGTATCTTATCCATGATGCATGCCACGCCAAATGTTTTTCTGTTATTGTCATTTCGCCATCTATCCTTCTCCCAAGAATCCCACATAGCATCTGCATTTCTGTTCTTTCCAGGAGTTCCTCTTCCTTACTCTTTAATGTCCATACCTCAGCTCCACCAAGCAAAACTGGGCCCACCATCATCTTGTACACTTTACCTTCAATATGAATCGGCATTCCTTTGTCACAAAGCACTCCCGTCAGCTCCTTCCATTTTTCCCACGCCGCATCAATTCTGCCTTTAATGCCCTCTTCACAGCTTCCTTTGGCTTTTATCACTGACCCCAGATACTTGAACGTTTCAACCTGCTTCAGTACATTTCCTCTATTATCTGGTAATTGTTAAGCTTTCATTAGCTTTTGAGCAGATGATGGTCTCTGTTTTTGCTGTATTCTTTTTCAGACCTTTACGCTCAAGTGCCTGCTGCCACCGTCTGAAACTATCTTGGGGATTAACTTCAGAATCTCCAACCACAAATAGGTTATCTGCATACAACAAATCCTATGGCTCTTCTCTCAGCTCAGTAACTGAGTTTATCACAATAAACAACAGTGGGTTAAGACATGAACCCTGGTGAACGCCAACTATAATCTCAAATGCTGATGTGTTGCCTTTGCCAGTTATGACTGTTGTTTTAACACCTTTGTACATGGAACTAACAATCCAAACTAGCTTATCCAGAATGCCTTTCTGTCTGAGGCTCCAGTAAACCATTTCAAGCAGGACT
>JBBPBX010011959.1:42672-54947 GCA_038048925.1 Garcialebias charrua | reverse complement strand
CAGAGACACTTCAGCATGTGACTGCTGGTGGAATCGAACCTCCAACTCTTGCATTGGAGGATGACTGCTCTAACCACAGCTGCCCCTGGAATGTGATTTGTAATACATTGCACTTAAAATCTGTAACAGAAAATGGATTCCACCGTTATTTTTAAACAGTCATGCCTTAAAAAGAAAATCATTGGTTAAAACCTACAAAGTAGTTTTATAAAAGACAACTCGTACTTCTGTATAATTAGATGGTGTAGAGGCAGGGCAGCCGACTTGGGACCCGAAAGACCCAGGTTCGAACCCCGGTCACTGCATACCTTGTGGTGTCTATGAGCAACACACCTCATCCCCAGCTCCCCGGGCGCTTTCTATAGCTGCCCACTGCACCACCTGGTGGTGGTTGGGTTAAATGCAGAGACAAATTTCGTCTTGTATGGAAACATACACAGATGACAAAATGTGACATTATTATTATTATTATTATTATTATAAGTCCAATTTATTTAGTTGAGACAACTCTATCTGTATAGCACATACTGTATGTTGCAGAAGTTTTTCATTTACCCTTTATTTATACAGGTAGTCTCATTGAGTCACAAGAACTTAATTTCAAGAGAGACCTGTTTAGGGAGCAGATGGTGGGGGTTAAGGGCCTTGCTCAGGGGCCCAGAGTGAGGCGAACGAGGGTGGAGGCAGGTGTGGGTGTTTCACCTTTTCCCACCCACATTTTGATGTTGACAGTACTGGGGGTTGAACCTGTGACTTTCCCATCACAGGCCCATCTTCTATAACCTCTGCACCAACACTCCCCCAAAGTTACTTAGGCGTCCATGTTTTTTTTAATGTATTTTGTCATGGTTGGAAGAATTGGTGTCACTAGTGAAGGCATTGCTTTATACACATTGGAAAATGGTTAAATAATAATACGTTATTAGAATGTACCAGTATACATTATTCTAGCGTTCACTCTGCTGCACTGAGCACAGTTGTGGTGATTTATATTAAGAGATGGCATTGGTATTCATTACACAGTTTTTTTATTCCTTAAACGCTTAATTAAAAATAGCTCTAATTTGCTCAGGTACACCTTTGCTTGCGGTATTATTGAAAACACTTAAACCTGAGAAATTTAAGTTTATATTATTTTCCAGATTGCAATGTCTGTTAGACAACGATGTCTGATAAAGTACAAACTGTGGAAAGAAGACGTGTGGGCACATTTGCTTGAGTGACAGTTGTCAGACAGTCTTACTCAACGGTTATTTATATTGGGATGAGCGTATGCAGTGTTTTAGTAGCAGCAGCAGCAGAGGGGGTGTGAACTGACAACTCCAAGTACGATCAAAACTGTTAAAACTCAAAACTGTCAAAAACTTTAAAATAGTTCTCTGTCTGGCACACTGCCATCCTCAGTCTGATTTAATATCCATACAGCCATCCATTATCTTTACCCGCTTCCTCTTTTTCAAGTCGCGGGGGTCACTGGCCCATGTCCAGCCATCACTGTGTGAGAGACACGCTGGACAAGTCTCCATCAGAGGGACACATAGAGGCAAATGAGACAAACGTGATGACGTGAGTGATGAGTGTTGAACATTATTCCCAAAACTGAAAACTTAATTTCAGTCTACAAAGCGTGAAAGCGCATTCCTGGTGCGTACAGTTTGAAAGTGAAACAAACAGGTCAAGGCTGCTTATAATTTGGCATCAGCACTTTTCTTCTATGCATGCTGGGGTTCAGCTCTATACCATCGGGGATTCACTGACACATATGCACCTTATCTGTTGACCCATTTAGGCCATCTGTGCGACAGAAAAAGCCACAGGAAAAGACATTACTCCTATCCAGAAGAGGTAGAGAAGATTAGTCTTACGGGTCAATGTTAGCACATTAAAGGACATCCCATTTTATCACCTGAACATAACTCCCTGTTGTGGCTGAATCAGACGTTATTCTCACATCAACGCCCTGCACAGCAAGAGCAGGATTCCGGGTCACAAATCTTTTTAAATGCTGACAAAGCAAGCATGAAAGTGGCAGGTGACAACCAGATATGTAATTATTTGGCAGTGTTGCCCAAACTTTTTTTAAATTTTTTTTAAGTTTATTCATTTTTAGGGATGCACCGATAAACATTTCTTACTTCCGATCCGATACCGATACTTACATCTGGGTATCTACCGATACTTTTGCGATCCGATACCGTGCAGGTATATGAGCTTGTATAATGAATTTTTTGAACTGAGACTATTCGTTTTAACATTGTGTTAGTTAAACCCAATGAAGACACTCTGGGCCTTACAACAAGAAACTCACAAACTTTGACAGTACACAAGAGGCAGGTCTATATCACAGACATCCTTCTCACTCATGGTGCAGCTGGAAAACTAAAATACTGCTAAGCATTATGGGAAAGACAACAAAATCCACTCCTGTAGTGGTTAAGGGGAGTGGACTGTGTTGTCTTTCCCATAATGCTTAGCATTTTTTTAGTTTTCCAGCTGCACCATGAGTAAGAAGGACTTCTGTGATATAGACCTGCCTCTTGTGTGCTATTAAAGGTTGGGTGTTTCCGGTTGTGAGGCCCAGAGTGTCTTCATTGGGTTGAATTCACACAATGTTAAGACGGTAGTTACAGAAAATGGTGGAACACAAATGTTCTTTGAAGCTGGATCGGAAATATCGGCAGGTTGGAGCCGATATCCGATACTTAAATTATACTGGTATCGGTTGCCAATACCGATACTGGATCGGATCGGCCCCATCCCTATTCATTTTACAAAATGTGATACAACAAATGACAAGCAAATGAAAAGAAAAAAATATATAAGGTGTAAAATGAACAGGTAGCAGATGAAGAAAATATCTTATTAAATCTGCTCCTATCTATCTAATACAAACTAATAGCTCTCTAATAACAAAATAAGTAAATAACTCATTTAACTAACAATTATGTGGATTACTTAATTACATTCAATTATATTTGTTTAACAATTCAACTTTGACAATTTTCTTAAAGACAGAAATTGATTTAGCTTCCTTAAATACTGACATTAAATTATTCCACAATCTTACGCCTTGTATTACGGTAGTTCTTCCCTTCAAACTTGTTCTGAACTGTGGTTTAACAAACACATCTTTACCCTTAAGATTGTAGCAGCTTGTTCTTTTCACAAAAAAACTTTGAATATTTGACGGTAGTATATTATTATGAGCTCTATACATAAGTAACAAAATGTTGTAATCGACCAAATCATAGAATTTCAGTAGCTTCATTTGAGAAAATAATACACCAGAAGGGTGACAATAATGTTTTCTGGTTATAATTCTCACAATCTTTTTTTGCATAATAAAAATAGGCATTGTGTTGCTATTGCATGCTTTTCCCCATACACTTACACAATAAATCAAATGTGGCACAATCAATGAATTATATAACAGATACTGTACAAAGATTTATCATTTAGTAGATATCGAACTCTGTAAAATACTGCAATTGATTTAGATATTTTTGTTTTAACTAAATTTATATGTTGTTTCCATGATAAATTATCATAATAACACCCAAGAATTTTACCTCATACACTCTGCGTATTTCTGAGTCATCGATTAAAAAATGGAATGTCAATTGATTGATTTTTATTGCTAAATATCATGTAGTATGTTTTATCCAAATGTAATGATAATTTGTTGAGTCTAAACCAGTTTTGGATCTTTACAAACTTTGTGGTTAAGTGTCAATAAATACGTATTAGAATAGCAATTTGTTCTTGGAACGTTAATGCAAAATGGAAAAACAGTGAAGCACCTCAGAGCTGCAAGAGCGTTTTACTGAATTTTATCTTAATTTTTAAATGTAGGCTCAATTTACATTCTTAAACTTGCAAATCCAGAGGTAATGCAGTCAATTAAATGACAGCAGAAACAAACACAAAAAAAACCCTTCTTACAACATGGTACTAAATGAACTTATAACATTTTGATGTTTTATTTCATCGATCATTTATGGTTTTAAAAAATGAAATGTTTCACTAAAATGTTAATTTGTATTATTTGCAAGTCAAAAGACAGATGCTTTATGCAATACGTACGTATGACACTTTGGACATATTTGTCACTACTATAAGGCATGTTGCATACACTTCATCACACCAGCTCTAAGGTCAAGGTCAAAAAAAGGTCAAAAACTATACAAGGTCTTTGCTTGTCTAGGCCATTAGTGTGAATTGTGATATATAGGTTGCATTTAATTTGGTTCTCTTCTTTAATTTGATATACAATTTCCAGCTCGAATAATTGGCAAACATTCAGCTGATGTGTTTTCAATATTTATAATAGAATATTTACAGGATATCCTAGCTAATTGTTGATTAACCATTTCAACATTGTTACCAAAAAGATATTCTTTTTACAAAGATCACTGTAAAAACTAAACACTTGTATACTTGTCTTAAGAGCTTTCTGAACAAAAACAAGGCTCTTTTACATAAAAACGCTCTAAAAAGCAGATGGGCCTTCATGAGTAACTGCAGACCTCCTGGGATCTTGTTATATAACTTCAGGAATCAGAGTGAGAAGATATGATGGCTGGAGGATGATGGGAAGTGCAGATGTCACATTATCCCCTAGGACCAATTACTGTAAATGTATTATTAAATTTCAGGGCTCAGAAATAATTTTTGATGTACATTTTTATTTTGATTCCAGTAAATTTAAGCATTAAAAAGCTTATGTTACCACTTTTCCTATTACCGGTATTATAAAATAAGTCTAAGTTTATTGAACTGTTTCAAACACTACATATACATGGCTTTTTTGTGTGTAGGAGAGCCTATATAGTATTTAGATAGAATAAGTACACTTTATCCACTGTCATTTAAAGAGAAAATGTAAAAATAAAAAAGGTAGGATGGGGTATTTTTATTTATTTATTTTTTGCTTTGTGATCCTGGATAAAATCAAAATGTTTCCATTTATGCTGCTCATGTTTCTTGTGTAAATAAAATTGTTGGCGGTGTATCAAAATATGTACTGTACCAACAATAGACCAGAGATGCACAACCCAGTTGGCAGGTGCTAATGTTGGATGTAGTACAGGTTTTCTTCAATTGATCCTCAACATCAGTTTATTAAAAAGTACAGGTAGTCCCCTACTTACGAACGAGTTCCGTTCCTACGTACGTTCACAAGTCGAAAATCATCGTAAGTCGGAAAACACATACACACTGGCCGCCACCTGTACATGTACATGTACAGTACTGTACAGTTACCAAGCACTTCGCCTATCCTAACACAGCACCCTACATAATTATCAAAAAACACATACAGTAAATTTGGAGCCATAATGAAGGAAAAAAAGAGTTAATTTCTTACTGGGAGCTGGTGAATTCTTCCTCCGTCTGTTAGCATGTTAGCTCGTTGCACGTCCGAGCTCTGCAGCTTCCTGCTGCTTCACGCAGTCCAAACTGTTTACAGGAAGGCCTGTTAGCATGTTAGCTCCATACATTTGGAGCCATGATGAAGGGGAAAAAGAGTTAATGACTTACTGGGAGCTGGTGAAGCCGTTTCTCTGTGTGTTAGCATGTTAGCTCCGTGTCCCAGCAACATCCGAGGCCTCAAAGCTGTTTCTCTGCGTGTTAGCATGTTAGCTCTGTGTCCCGGCAACATCCGAGGCCTCGAAGCCATTTCTCCGCGTGTTAGCATGTTAACTCAGTGTCCCAGCAACATCTGAGGCCTCGAAGCTGTTCCTCCGACTAAGACGTCCACAGAGTTCACAGAGCGTTTCCAGCTCTGAGCGCAGATCGGACACACGGTCCATCCAAAGCCGGCTGTCGGAGCCGGAGCTAACCAAAGCTAACCGAAAACTGCCGGACACTGACGAAAACTGCCGGACACTGACGAAAACTGCCGGACACTGACGAAAACTGCCGGACACTGACGAAAACTGCCGGCCTCTGACAGAAACTGACAGAAACTGCGTACATCGGCTTCAAAATAATAATAATAATAATACTTTATTTATAAAGCCATTTAAAACAACCACAGCTGCAACAAAGTGTTGTACACATAAAATCAAGAACATTTAAACACATAAAATAAGATTTTTCAATTTATTTATTTATTTATTTATGAGATGCATGACGTAACCCCAAAACGTCGTAAGTCGAGGCTGTCGTAAGTCGAGGACTACCTGTATATATATTGATGCCAATATTGCCTCAAATACTCATATTTGTGCTCAAAAACACCCCGATACTTCATACCAATACTACTTTTAGAGTTGATGATGCCATTTTCTTTTCCGTTTTGCAAGAAACCAAAACCAAAAAGTTTAAAATGTCTGTAGTTTGGAGATATTTTAAGACAAACGCAGGCGATTTAAGACAGCAGATTGCTTGCTTTGTAATTTTAAGTACCGGTAATAACTCAATAACTAATCTGTATCAGTACTTGGTATCAGCAGGTACCCAAACTAAAGTAGTTGTACTTGATTAAAAAAATTATAAAAAATTTAAAAAAAGTATTGGGAAACTTAAATGCCGTGGAGCTGGTACCTTTCATTAATTAGCATAAATGCTAATTAATTAGCATAAATGCTAATTAATTAGCATAAATGCTAATTAATGAAAGGTACATTCTTATAAATTTATAAGAATGTAAATCCCATCAATGACTGGATAACCAACATTTTGTTCAACTTGTGATTCAAACCCTGATTGATTACTAACCTCTCCTTTTTCCTGATGTTCTGGTGCATTTGTCTTTTCCATCACTCTAATTCAACAATTCATTTGCTAGTTCCACTCTGCTTCTCCTCGCCCAGTCTACTTTGACTTTCATGTGTCATGTTATTTAGTATACATCTGCCTCTTCCCTAAGTCTCCATAACCCAAGCCGATGCCTCTGGGTTGAGGAACGTGTGTAGGGGGAAGGGTAAGAATGTCATGACCACTTACTGTTCAGCGCCGGCTCCTCCGGTCGGACTCCTTCGACCCGGGGATCGCCTTTAATTATCCTATACAGGCTTTGCCAACAGCAGTCGGAGAGAGGCAGCTGTGAGAAACAAACAAGTGAGATGACCTGGAAAAAGAAAGCCTTTACTCTGAAATGCCCTGAGGGTTCATAGGGTGACATGTAGAAGAGCGACTGGCAGGGCATTGCATATTGGCAATACCATTCCTATCAGATTAAATCATGTTTGCTTCTCATGAGCTACTGTTTTCTAACTACCGGTACTGTACATAACGAAATGTTACAGATTTGCTTAGTCGTGCAAATTTTGCCGCCTTCAAAATGTTAATGCAAATTTTGTTTTGATAGGAAATAAACTCCAAACCTCTTTGGTGGTGCCTTTGAGAAACCTCATAGCTTTTGTGGTCCTTAAATAACAGTTGCGAGACTATTCTTTACAAAGCCGTTCTGGATAGTTTCCTCTTAAGCGTGAGCAGTAATTTAATCAAGTCCACTGACTTTTCCAAAGGGCAACTGCTAGAACAAACACAATTAAAAAAAATGGGAGACTCTTCTGCTCTCTGGTCCCCTTTTCTCATTTGAGAGGCTGAGCGCAATCCCCTCACGGCCCTGACTTAATTTGCATTTAGAAAGTCAAATTTGGCCTCTCTTCTCTAAAAATTCATAAACTTTAAGTAAAAAAGCAAATTGCACACACAGATGCGAGAAAACTGTGTTCTGACAAAACCTTTCGGGTGAAAACATGTAAGTGGCAAATCACTGAAAATAAAACAGGAATTTCTATCAAGCGATGGGGACATCATGCCAGACTCTCTATGGCTCAGAGATGACACAAAAGTCCTAAGGGGTAGTTTGAACTGTAACAAGGTTAATTAACAAGAATCCTGACCTAGAAATTACTAAATTTTATGCATATTGTTTGCTTTGTACTGTAGGCGTTGCTCTATTCCATAATGGTAAAGTGGGAGTTGAGTGAACTTTAACCCATACATTCACATATACAACCTTCACCAATATGGATCATGACTGAAACCACAATGATTAATAATAATAATTAATAATTTGTCATCTGTGTATGTTCCCATACTTGACAGATGAAATTGGTCTTCTGCATTTAACCCAACCACTACCAGGTGGTGCAGTGAGCAGCGTAGTCGCGCCCAGGGAGCTGGGGAAATAGATGTGCACTCATAGACACCCCAGGATGGTGTGCCGTGGCCGGAATTCGAACCTGGGTCCTTTGGATAACAAGTCCGATTCTTTGCCACTACACCATCTTGGCCCCAATATTTTACCAATATAGGGTGGCCAGACTTAAATACAGGGAAATGGTAGAGTTTTATCATTCATTCAGGGGAAAGCTTAGCATAGAGTTGTATTGAAAGCGGCCAGTTGAGGGGGTTCGGACGTCAGATCGTATGCTTCTTATAAATGACTGCATTTTGAGGGAAAGAGACCCCAGGGCAGACTTAAATTTTACTGGAGGGATTATGGATTCTCTCTGGCCTTGGGATCCTCTAGAGAGGAACTAAAAGAGAGACCAAGACAATGTAAAATTCCAAATGGGACCGGTACTTTTAGGATTTAGCATGGTTTACAGACTTGGATTGTGTGTCTTAAATAATTTTGGAATTTTTTGATGGACATCAATTAAGTTATTGGATCTAAACTCCATGAGCATGAGATTGACAGACGGATTGGTGCAATGGTGGATTAAAGAGGGAAGAGGAAGTTGAAGTGCAAGTGAAGTTCTCAGTCTACCAGTCAGTCTACATTCCTACCCTCCATTATGGTCATGAACTTTGGGTAGTGACCAAAAGAACAAGATTGCAGATACAGGTGGTAAAATTAATTATCTCTGCAAGCGCTCTCTCTTAGAGGTTATTGTAGGCAACATGATGTTTTAGTGGTTAGCCACCCGCTTCGGATGTCATGGCCCTTATCATTTATTATCATCCCCATTCGTAGCAGTCAGATTGCCCCTCCTGTACCTCCTAGGAGGTTTTAAAGGTACGTTGTCACCGTTACAAGCGATGACAGCAGGCTCCGTCTTTAGCTACGTGGTTAGGTTTAGAGTAAATTATCTTGGGTTAGGTTTAGGGTCTTGGTTAGGTTTAGGCACAAGGGTAAGGGGTTAGGTTTAGGGTTGGTCCTCTGGGTCAGGTTTAAGGTTAGGTTTAGGAAAACGGTTACATAAACTGAAAAAACCCAAAAAACAACACTTCCGGGTTCACGGAAACACGCTGCCTACTCACAGCGATAATAACGCAGATAACGTTTTTTCAAACATGCTAGGAGGTAGATTGGACAGTTTTGCCGATACATATGGGGATGATAACAGTTGATAATGCCCATTGTATGGACTGACAACATCCGAACCCGCTGGGTTAGCACTGTTGCCCAACATCAAGAAGGACCTGGGTTCAAGCTCCAATTTGGACCTGGTTTTCATGTTCTCCTTGTGTTTGCATGGGTTTTCTCTGGGTACTCTGGTTTCTTCACATAGGGGGAGTGGTGGCACAGAGGTTAGAGAAGGTGGGCCTGTGATCGGAAGTTGGGCAGCACGGTGGCACAACTGGTAGAGCTGCTGCCTCTCAGCGAGAAGGTTGCCGGTTCAAATCCCGGTCCGGGGCCTTTCTGGGTGGAGTTTGCATGTTCTCCCCGTGCATGCGTGGGTTTCCTCCGGGTACTCCGGTTTCCTCCCACAGACCAAAAAACATGCTTGTTAGGCTGATTGGTGACTCTAAATTGACCCTAGGTGTGAGTGTGAGAGTGGATGGTTGTTTGGTGTGAGTGAGACAGGTCCCTCTTGTAAATGAGTCCCCGTGACTCAACGAGGCCAGCCTGTATAAATAAAGGTTGAATGAAAAGTTCACCTGTTCAACTCCCCAGATTGACAATCAAAAATGTGGGTGGGAAAGGTGAAACATCCACACCTGCCTTCACCATCATTTCCCCTACTCTGGGCCCTTGAGCAAGCCCCTTTATCCCACCATCTGCTTTCCTGGGCACCATAGATGGCATCTCTCTGATCCACACATAGGGTTGTGGTAGCTCGGTGGTCTGTGGTTGCATCAGGAAGGGCATCCTGCGTAAAAGCAATTGCCAAGTTTTCGTGTGAGTTGGTTCGTTGTAGTGATCCTCTAAGGAAGAGAACAGCTAAAAGGAAGAAAAAAAATCTCTGGTTTCTTCATACAGTCCGAAAATATGCATGTTAGGCCGATCTCCTTTGCAAAAGAGATCTGTGATCTTAACGGGATATGCCTGGTTAAATTATTGTTAGTAAACAAAATAGTTTGAGGTGAGACATGGAGTAGAGCCACTACTCCTCCATATCCAGAGGAGCCAGTCGAAGTTGTTCGGGTATCAGGTAAGGAATTCAACCTGGACACTTCTCTCAGGAGGTAGGTGATCTGGCCATGTCCAACTGGGAGGAGACCCCAGGGCAAGCTGGAGAGATATTTTTCTCGGCCGACCTGGGAGCACTTTATTGCAGTGGCTGTGAAAGGAGATGTCTGGGCCTCCCTGCTTAAGCTGCTACCCCTGCAACCCAACTCCGGAATTGGATGGATGGACGGACAAATGGACAGACGGACAGATGTAAAATACAAAATATAGACGCACATTTGACGTCAATCCATGATTTGGAGAAAAATACATGAAACCTTACACTCATATGGCATCGAGTGGATACGTTATGATTAGTTCACCTTTCCCTGTCCAATATACTGTTAAGTCAAAACAATTTACAGGTAGTCATCGACTTACGATGATCTCGAGTTACGACGTTTCGTGGTTACAACACGCATCTCCATTAAAAAAAATTAATTAAAAAAACATTTTGAAAATTTTTATTTTGAAAACCGAGTTCCGAGTTCCTTCCGGTTTTGACGGCAGAAGCAGTAGCGTGATGGCAGAAATGTAAAACACTCTGGACCACGCGAAGTACAGGCAGCCTCAGATGTTGGAGGAGCACCGAGCTAACATGCTAACAGACGGAGGAAGGCTTCACCAGCTCCCAGTAGGTTAGTAACTCTTTTTTCACTTCATTATGGCTCCAAAATGTATGTGTTTTTTGATAATTATGTAGGGTACTGTGTTAGGATAGGCTATGTGCTTGGTAAAATACAGTATTGTACGTACATAAGGTGCAGTTTGGACGTATGTTCCGAGTTACGTCGAAATTCGCTTTACGACGGAGCGTAGGAACGGAACTCCGTCGTAAGTCGTATATTGACAATAGAAAATACAGGTAGTCCCCGACTTACGAGCGAGTTCCGTTACAACGAGTTGCTCGTAACATGGAAATCTCGTAATTCGGAACGGCCGCCACGTGTCTCGTAAGTCCGGAATTTCGCTCGTAAGTTGGAACGGTTTTGCTAGCGCGACTACAAACACTCGTTTTTCATCGAAAAACTGCTTACGAGTGCATAAAAATGATCGGAAACGTGTGTCCACATGTTTAGCTAACGAACTGTGGTGAAAAAACACAGAAAAACTCGGTATTTTTGCGTTTTTTCCAAAAATTTGCCAGCTCGTAAGTCCGGAACCTCGTAGGTCAGAGCGCTCGTAAGTCGGGGACTACCTGTAACCAAATCTGTGTTGTCACAAACTACTTGACTGATCTGAATACCAACTCCATTGAAATCTGTTGCAACAACAAGCCCAAACCGTTCAAGAAATCCTGCAACAAATCATGCAGATTAATTCACAAAAAGTTGAAGTGGATGTCATTTTTTTCAACATAATTCAGGCTAAATTTCTTAGCCCAGAGGCTACATACACAAAGTGTAGTCTGGTCACACAGTCACCAGTAAAAGGTCAGCGACTGGAAGACTGTTTCCTTCGGCAGTGAATAGAAAGGATTTAAGGTCAAACACTGTCACACAGAGAGTTGTGTTCATGTATCTACATTTGTGTGGTTGGCTTGAAAGTTCATGTGTCTGTGTGGTCAGCTATCTGTGGTTAGTTCTAGTTCTTTCATCTGCATACTGCATTTTCTGCTTGCCTGAGTGTGTTTGCTGCACGTGCATGGCACCGTTGACACGTGAGAAATATTGGGCCAAACGTTACAGTATACTGTACCAACATCTGTTTTCTGTGGAGTGTCTTGAATAATGTATTTCCTCACCAGCTTCTCACAAACAGCCAGAGACAAAACGTTGCCAATGCACCAAACATATGCTGTATGCATGTGTGAATTTTTAGCTTTTCCGTGACATTTTGTGAGCCAATTTTAACAATAAAGGAAAAATGACTACCGTATCCATCAAACCATTTCTTGGAGGATACATTATCTGTGAAGCGTGAA
>JBBPBX010011959.1:0-26356 GCA_038048925.1 Garcialebias charrua | reverse complement strand
TATATATATATATATATATATAAATAATCTTAGTTTCTTCAAATAATAGGAGGGGTCTGGTTACGTCTATGTGGTGGTGGTAGCCATCTTGAATTTGGACGTGGCAACCCGATGAAAGGACTCTCTCTTGTGTGTAGATGCAGCCATACACCTAATGGAAGTTGGTCCTTCTCTTGTTCTTCAAGTCATTGCCCTCAGAACATGCACAGACGGACGGAGGGCCCGTCTCGCTCTGCGACGCTGGACGATCAAAGGTCCAATGAGGACGTGTCCTCAGTGAAGACACAGAGCAGTGATGACTGGCTGCTGCAGCTTCAGTCTGAGACGTCTTCCCGACAGACTGTTGAACATCTCCCTGTTAGTCGCGCTCTGTTACTCAGAGGGTTCACAGGAAACAGGAGGTCCATGACAGATTGGAGACGAAACCTCCGCCTGTTCAGGTCATTTAAATTTGTCTTCACTGGAGACACTCGGTGTGGCTCTTTACACAAGGATTAGAATATCTCTTTGATCTGGAGCTTCCCTTACAGGCCAGATTTTATTTGTTGACACATGAAGTGACTCGACATCTCATGAATTATTAGATTTAATTCTCAGAGCAGTTTTCTGCCACAACAAGAAGCTTTAAAATAAATATTCATCTAATGTGACAGGAGGCTTGTGCCAGAGAGCGAGGTGAAAAGTCACATTTCTGTCCGTCTGGTTCTGAAGAACCAAACGAGGCAGAGGAGAAGAAACCTGACGGGCTTCCTCTGATCTGAAGAGACAAATAAAATCTATAATCAGTTTTTTTAAATTCTGCTTCGTCAGAACGAGCCGAGGCTCAGATATAATCAGACATATTGATTATTATTTATTATAAAGTCATCAGGTCGTGATCTACAACTTTCACTGGAGCGGTTTGCAGCCGAGTGTGATGCGGCCGGGATGAGGATCAGTTCCTCCAAATCCGAGGCCATGGTCTTGAGCCGGAAAAGGGTAGCATGCCCTCTCCGGGTCGGGGAGGAGGTCCTGCCCCAAGTGGAGGAGTTTAAGTATCTCGGGATCTTGTTCACGAATGAGGGAAAACTGGAGCGTGAGATCGATAGGCGGATAGGTGCAGCGTCCGCAGTGAAGCGGGCGCTGTACCGGTCTGTCGTGGTGAAGAGAGAGCTGAGTCAAAAGGCAAAGCTCTCAATTTACCGATCGATCTACGTTCCCACCCTCATCTATGGTCATGAGCTTTGGGTTATGACCGAAAGAACAAGATCTCGGATACAAGCGGCTGAAATGAGTTTTCTCCGCAGGGTGTCTGGACTCTCCCTTAGAGATAGGGTGAGAAGCTCAGTCATCCGGGAGGGACTCGGAGTAGAGCCGCTGCTTCTCCACATCGAGAGGAGCCAGTTGAGGTGGCTCGGGCATCTGGTTAGGATGCCTCCTGGACGCCTCCCTGGTGAGGTGTTCCGGGCATGTCCCACCGGGAGGAGACCCAGAGGAAGACCCAGGATACGCTGGAGGGACTATGTTTCTCGGCTGGCCTGGGAACGCCTTGGGATTCCCCCAGAGGAGCTGCTCCAAGTGGCTGGGGAGAGGGAAGTCTGGGCCTCCCTACTTAGGCTGCTACCCCCGCGACCCGACCCCGGATAAGCGGAAGAAAATTGATGTTTTTTAAAATCAGCTGAGCAGCAAAGAATCACTCAGCAAACAGAAGATAAAAAATGGATACGTTCTGATGGACATGTTCTGATGGACATGTTCTGATGAACATGTTCTGATGGACATGTTCTGATGAACATGTTCTGATGGACATGTTCTGATGGACATGTTCTGATGGACATGTTCTGATGGACATGTTCTGATGGACATGTTCTGATGAACATGTTCTGATGGACATGTTCTGATGGACATGTTCTGATGGACATGTTCTGATGGACATGTTCTGATGAACATGTTCTGATGGACATGTTCTGATGGACATGTTCTGATGGACATGTTCTGATGAACATGTTCTGATGGACATGTTCTGATGGACATGTTCTGATGGACATGTTCTGATGGACATGTTCTGATGAACATGTTCTGATGGACATGTTCTGATGGACATGTTCTGATGGACATGTTCTGATGGACATGTTCTGATGAACATGTTCTGATGGACATGTTCTGATGGACATGTTCTGATGGACATGTTCTGATGGACATGTTCTGATGGACATGTTCTGATGGACATGTTCTGATGAACATGTTCTGATGGACATGTTCTGATGGACATGTTCTGATGGACATGTTCTGATGGACATGTTCTGATGGACATGTTCTGATGAACATGTTCTGATGGACATGTTCTGATGGACATGTTCTGATGGACATGTTCTGATGAACATGTTCTGATGGACATGTTCTGATGGACATGTTCTGATGGACATGTTCTGATGGACATGTTCTGATGAACATGTTCTGATGGACATGTTCTGATGGACATGTTCTGATGGACATGTTCTGATGAACATGTTCTGATGAACATGTTCTGATGGACATGTTCTGATGGACATGTTCTGATGGACATGTTCTGATGAACATGTTCTGATGGACATGTTCTGATGAACATGTTCTGATGGACATGTTCTGATGGACATGTTCTGATGAACATGTTCTGATGAACATGTTCTGATGAACATGTTCTGATGAACATGTTCTGATGGACATGTTCTGATGGACATGTTCTGATGGACATGTTCTGATGGACATGTTCTGATGAACATGTTCTGATGGACATGTTCTGATGGACATGTTCTGATGGACATGTTCTGATGGACATGTTCTGATGAACATGTTCTGATGGACATGTTCTGATGGACATGTTCTGATGGACATGTTCTGATGGACATGTTCTGATGGACATGTTCTGATGAACATGTTCTGATGGACATGTTCTGATGGACATGTTCTGATGGACATGTTCTGATGGACATGTTCTGATGAACATGTTCTGATGGACATGTTCTGATGGACATGTTCTGATGGACATGTTCTGATGAACATGTTCTGATGGACATGTTCTGATGAACATGTTCTGATGGACATGTTCTGATGGACATGTTCTGATGGACATGTTCTGATGGACATGTTCTGATGAACATGTTCTGATGGACATGTTCTGATGGACATGTTCTGATGGACATGTTCTGATGGACATGTTCTGATGAACATGTTCTGATGGACATGTTCTGATGGACATGTTCTGATGGACATGTTCTGATGGACATGTTCTGATGGACATGTTCTGATGAACATGTTCTGATGGACATGTTCTGATGGACATGTTCTGATGGACATGTTCTGATGGACATGTTCTGATGGACATGTTCTGATGGACATGTTCTGATGGACATGTTCTGATGAACATGTTCTGATGAACATGTTCTGATGGACATGTTCTGATGGACATGTTCTGATGGACATGTTCTGATGGACATGTTCTGATGAACATGTTCTGATGGACATGTTCTGATGGACATGTTCTGATGGACATGTTCTGATGAACATGTTCTGATGGACATGTTCTGATGGACATGTTCTGATGGACATGTTCTGATGGACATGTTCTGATGGACATGTTCTGATGGACATGTTCTGATGGACATGTTCTGATGGACATGTTCTGATGGACATGTTCTGATGGACATGTTCTGATGGACATGTTCTGATGGACATGTTCTGATGGACATGTTCTGATGGACATGTTCTGATGGACATGTTCTGATGGATATGTTCTGATGGATATGTTCTGATGGACATGTTCTGATGGACATGTTCTGATGGACATGTTCTGATGGACATGTTCTGATGGACATGTTCTGATGGACATGTTCTGATGGACATGTTCTGATGGACATGTTCTGATGGACATGTTCTGATGGACATGTTCTGATGGACATGTTCTGATGGATATGTTCTGATGGACATGTTCTGATGGACATGTTCTGATGGATTTGTTTTGATGGACATGTTCTGATGGACATGTTCTGATGGATATGTTCTGATGGATTTGTTCTGATGGACATTTTCTGATGGACATGTTCTGATGGACATGTTCTGATGGACATGTTCTGATGGACATGTTCTGATGGACATGTTCTGATGGATATGTTCTGATGGACATGTTCTGATGGACATGTTCTGATGGATGTTCTGATGGACATGTTCTGATGGACATGTTCTGATGGACATGTTCTGATGGACATGTTCTGATGGACATGTTCTGATGGACATGTTCTGATGGACATGTTCTGATGGACATGTTCTGATGGACATGTTCTGATGGACATGTTCTGATGAACATGTTCTGATGGACATGTTCTGATGGACATGTTCTGATGAACATGTTCTGATGGACATGTTCTGATGGACATGTTCTGATGGACATGTTCTGATGGACATGTTCTGATGGACATGTTCTGATGGACATGTTCTGATGGACATGTTCTGATGAACATGTTCTGATGGACATGTTCTGATGGACATGTTCTGATGGACATGTTCTGATGGACATGTTCTGATGGACATGTTCTGATGGACATGTTCTGATGGACATGTTCTGATGGACATGTTCTGATGGACATGTTCTGATGGACATGTTCTGATGGACATGTTCTGATGAACATGTTCTGATGGACATGTTCTGATGGACATGTTCTGATGGATATGTTCTGATGAACATGTTCTGATGGACATGTTCTGATGGATTTGTTCTGATGGACATGTTCTGATGAACATGTTCTGATGGACATGTTCTGATGGATATGTTCTGATGGATTTGTTCTGATGGACATGTTCTGATGGACATGTTCTGATGGATATGTTCTGATGGTGTTCGATGGACATGTTCTGATGGACATGTTCTGATGGATATGTTCTGATGAACATGTTCTGATGGACATGTTCTGATGGATATGTTCTGATGGACATGTTCTGATGGACATGTTCTGATGGACATGTTCTGATGGATATGTTCTGATGGATGTTCTGATGGACATGTTCTGATGGACATGTTCTGATGGATATGTTCTGATGAACATGTTCTGATGAACATGTTCTGATGGACATGTTCTGATGACATGTTCTGATGAACATGTTCTGATGGACATGTTCTGATGGACATGTTCTGATGGACATGTTCTGATGGACATGTTCTGATGGACATGTTCTGATGGACATGTTCTGATGAACATGTTCTGATGGACATGTTCTGATGGACATGTTCTGATGGACATGTTCTGATGAACATGTTCTGATGGACATGTTCTGATGGACATGTTCTGATGGACATGTTCTGATGGACATGTTCTGATGGACATGTTCTGATGGACATGTTCTGATGGACATGTTCTGATGGACATGTTCTGATGGACATGTTCTGATGAACATGTTCTGATGGACATGTTCTGATGGACATGTTCTGATGGACATGTTCTGATGGACATGTTCTGATGGACATGTTCTGATGAACATGTTCTGATGGACATGTTCTGATGGACATGTTCTGATGGACATGTTCTGATGGACATGTTCTGATGAACATGTTCTGATGGACATGTTCTGATGGACATGTTCTGATGACATGTTCTGATGACATGTTCTGATGACATGTTCTGATGGACATGTTCTGATGGACATGTTCTGATGGACATGTTCTGATGGACATGTTCTGATGAACATCTTCTGATTAACATGTTCTGATGGACACGTTCTGATGTTCTGATGAACATGTTCATCAGAACATTTTCTGATGGACATGTTCTGATGGANAACATGTTCTGATGGACATGTTCTGATGAACATGTTCTGATGTCTGATGAACATGTTCTGATGGACATGTTCTGATGGACATGTTCTGATGGACATGTTCTGATGGTTCTGATGGACATGTTCTGATGGACATGTTCTGATGAACATGTTCTGATGGACATGTTCTGATGGACATGTTCTGATGAACATGTTCTGATGGACATGTTCTGATGGAACATGTTCTGATGAACATGTTCTGATGGACATGTTCTGATGGACATGTTCTGATGGACATGTTCTGATGGACATGTTCTGATGGACATGTTCTGATGAACATGTTCTGATGGACATGTTCTGATGGACATGTTCTGATGGACATGTTCTGATGGACATGTTCTGATGAACATGTTCTGATGGACATGTTCTGATGGACATGTTCTGATGGACATGTTCTGATGGACATGTTCTGATGGACATGTTCTGATGGACATGTTCTGATGGACATGTTCTGATGAACATGTTCTGATGGACATGTTCTGATGGACATGTTCTGATGGACATGTTCTGATGAACATGTTCTGATGGACATGTTCTGATGAACATGTTCTGATGGACATGTTCTGATGGACATGTTCTGATGGACATGTTCTGATGGACATGTTCTGATGAACATGTTCTGATGGACATGTTCTGATGGACATGTTCTGATGAACATGTTCTGATGGACATGTTCTGATGAACATGTTCTGATGGACATGTTCTGATGGACATGTTCTGATGGACATGTTCTGATGGACATGTTCTGATGAACATGTTCTGATGGACATGTTCTGATGGACATGTTCTGATGGACATGTTCTGATGGACATGTTCTGATGGACATGTTCTGATGAACATGTTCTGATGGACATGTTCTGATGGACATGTTCTGATGGACATGTTCTGATGGACATGTTCTGATGGACATGTTCTGATGGACATGTTCTGATGGACATGTTCTGATGGACATGTTCTGATGGACATGTTCTGATGGACATGTTCTGATGGACATGTTCTGATGAACATGTTCTGATGGACATGTTCTGATGAACATGTTCTGATGGACATGTTCTGATGGACATGTTCTGATGAACATGTTCTGATGGACATGTTCTGATGAACATGTTCTGATGGACATGTTCTGATGGACATGTTCTGATGGACATGTTCTGATACATGTTCTGATGGACATGTTCTGATGGACATGTTCTGATGGACATGTTCTGATGGACATGTTCTGATGGACATGTTCTGATGGACATGTTCTGATGAACATGTTCTGATGGACATGTTCTGATGAACATGTTCTGATGGACATGTTCTGATGGACATGTTCTGATGAACATGTTCTGATGGACATGTTCTGATGAACATGTTCTGATTAACATGTTCTGATGGACATGTTCTGATGTTCTGATGAACATGTTCATCAGAACATGTTCTGATTAACATGTTCTGATGGACATGTTCTGATGTTCTGATGGACATGTTCTGATGGACATGTTCATCAGAACATGTTCTGATTAACATGTTCTGATGGACATGTTCTGATGTTCTGATGGACATGTTCTGATGAACATGTTCTGATGGACATGTTCTGATGGACATGTTCTGATGAACATGTTCTGATGGACATGTTCTGATGACATGTTCTGATGGACATGTTCTGATGGACATGTTCTGATGAACATGTTCTGATGGACATGTTCTGATGGACATGTTCTGATGGACATGTTCTGATGAACATGTTCTGATGGACATGTTCTGATGAACATGTTCTGATGAACATGTTCTGATGAACATGTTCTGATGGACATGTTCTGATGAACATGTTCTGATGGACATGTTCTGATGGACATGTTCTGATGGACATGTTCTGATGGACATGTTCTGATGAACATGTTCTGATGGACATGTTCTGATGGACATGTTCTGATGGACATGTTCTGATGGACATGTTCTGATGGACATGTTCTGATGAACATGTTCTGATGGACATGTTCTGATGGACATGTTCTGATGGACATGTTCTGATGAACATGTTCTGATGGACATGTTCTGATGGACATGTTCTGATGGACATGTTCTGATGGACATGTTCTGATGGACATGTTCTGATGGACATGTTCTGATGGACATGTTCTGATGGACATGTTCTGATGGACATGTTCTGATGGACATGTTCTGATGGACATGTTCTGATGGACATGTTCTGATGGACATGTTCTGATGGACATGTTCTGATGGACATGTTCTGATGGACATGTTCTGATGGACATGTTCTGATGGACATGTTCTGATGGACATGTTCTGATGGACATGTTCTGATGAACATGTTCTGATGGACATGTTCTGATGGACATGTTCTGATGGACATGTTCTGATGGACATGTTCTGATGGACATGTTCTGATGGACATGTTCTGATGGACATGTTCTGATGGACATGTTCTGATGGACATGTTCTGATGGACATGTTCTGATGGACATGTTCTGATGGACATGTTCTGATGGACATGTTCTGATGGACAGGTTCTGATGGACATGTTCTGATGGACATGTTCTGATGGACATGTTCTGATGGACATGTTCTGATGGACATGTTCTGATGGACATGTTCTGATGGACAGGTTCTGGTGGACAGGTTCTGGTGGACATGTTCTGATGGACATGTTCTGATGGACATGTTCTGATGGACAGGTTCTGGTGGACAGGTTCTGGTGGACAGGTTCTGGTGGTAAATATTACATCTGTGGTTCTGAAGCTCGTTTGGAGAATTGTTTCCTGCTCAGTTTAAAATAATCAAACTGAATCAGTTGTTCCAGTTAAAAGGTCCAATAAGACGTTGCTTTTAATGAAAAAGTGTCACAGCTGCAGATGTTTCACTCTAAGAATCACATCTGGATCATATTAAACTGCATATCAGGTGAAGATGAGATATTTTATTCATGAATGTTTTCATTTAAATAGTGATTTATTTTTGTAGTTTAGGCTGCAACACTTAGAAAATGTGTTTCATGGAAGCTGTTCCCACTTGTAGGACAATAATTCAGTTTGCACTAATGTTTGTATTACATCACTGCCTATAGTCATACTACTGTTTACATTCACTGTTTACATTTATTACTACTGTTTACATTTACACTACTTTTATATCTACACTACTGCTGATACATATACAGTATTCTCTGACCAGCCTTATTTAAGGATGCCCAATGTGCCTTACTGCATATGCCACTTTGCCTCTATACCAACATCAACTACCTCATACATATACTGTGTACATTAACTCATATGCTGCTTTGCCACTCTTTGCAAATGTCAATGCTAGAACCTTCAGTTTATTTTATAGATATACTTTTTATACTTTTTTATACTACTATGCAAAAACTCAGGACAGTATTACACTTTTATTATTTCATTTTATGCTTATGTTCATTAAATGTTTAGTGTTTTAGTTTTAGTGTTGGTGTAAATTTTCATACTTTTATACTACTATGCAAAAACTCAGGACAGTGTTACACTTTTACTATTTTATGCTTATGTTTATTAAATGTTTCAGTGTTTTAGTGTTTAAATGGTTACTGTTGCACCGAGGGACTGAGAGAAACGCAATTTCAATCCTGTGTATGTCCTGTACATATTGCAGTTCTGACAATAAAGTTGACTTTGAATAAGTGTTTTTTAAAGATGAAAATACAATTTCAACAAAGTAAACTGAGTTATTTAAATAAAAACTGCCTTAAAGAGACAAACACATTTTAAACTATAAATCCCTCTAAAGAGAGAATAAGTGAATATTTAAAGAATTTAAATCGATGCTATTCAAGTGGCGGTCCGCGGGCCAAACCAGGACCACGTGTGAGCTCAGTTCAGTTAATTTTAAATAAAACTACATTTTAACTAGGGATGCACTGATCCACATTTCTCAATTCCGATCCAATACGATACTTAAAAATTGGGTATCGACCAATATCAATACTTTCCCGATCCGATACTGTTCAGGTATGTGAAGCTGTATAGTGAAAATTTTGTACTAAAACTATTCATTTTAACATTGTGTGAGTTAAACCCAATGAAGACACTCTTGAGCCTTGCAACAGGAAACTCACTAACTTTCACAGCACACAAGAGGCAAGTCTATACCACACACACACACACACACATGTCCTCCTCACTCATGGTGCAGCTGGAAAAACTAAAAAACCACTAAGCATGATGGGAAAGACAACACAGCCCACTCCCCTTAACCACTAAGAGAGTGGATTTTGTTGTCTTTCCCATAATGCTTAGCAGTTTTTTAGTTTTCCAGCTTCAGGTGCAGCTGGAAAACTAAAAAAACGCTAAGCATTATGGGAAAGACAACAAAATCCACTCCCCTTAACCACTAAGGGAGTGGATTTTGTTGTCTTTCCCATAATGCTTAGCGTTTTTTTAGTTTTCCAGCTTTAGGTGCAGCTGGAAAACTAAAAAACTGCTAAGCATTATGGGAAAGACAACAAAATCCACTCCCCTTAACCACTAAGGAAGTGAATTTTGTTGTCTTTCCCAAAATGCTTAGCGGTTTTTTAGTTTTTCCAGCTGCACCATGAGTGAGAAGGACATGTGTGTGGTATAGAGCTGCCTCTTGTGTGCTGTTAAAGTTAGTGAGTTTCCTGTAGTAAGGCTCAAGAGTGTCTTCATTGGGTTTATCTCACACAAAGATGGCAGCCACAGAATGTGATGGATCACAAGTGCTCTTTGAAGTTGGATCTGATATCCGATACTTAAATTATGTTGATATCGGATACAGATACTAGATCGGATCTGCCTCATCCCTAATTTTAACCCATAAAACAAACTTTATGATAATAACTGCTGGATGTCCGGCCCCTGAGCAGTAGTGTAGTCTACATTTTTGTAGTGGGCATACCGTGCTTAGAAACCAAAGTACACTGGTTAGTAAAGTGTAACCGTCAATTTATTTTGATTTTAAGCATATTGAACAGTTCCAAATTTCTCTGATGCTTATATTTGAATAAATGAACAACAAACTTTGTACAACAGCTGGCTTTGTATTAAAAACATGTTATATAATTTATAAAACAGTATCAAAGAAAAGCACTGCACACCAATAGATTGTTACAGAAGTGTTTAACTGTCGTTTAACGTATCAATGACATGTACCTAATGGTATGTCATGTACCATTGGGCACTTTTAAGTGGGTATACTGAAATTCTTAAGTTTTTCTAGTGGGTATACTCCATATACCCGAGTATCACGTAGACTACACCACTGGGCCCCTGAGCAGTTTACATGAATAGTCCTGATTTAAGCAGTTTAACAATGTTTTTGTGCTGCACACAGTCACTCACACATTCCTGGGTCTAACGGTGTAAAGACGATTGGATCTTTCTCAGGTTGGGATGATGTTGTTGTTGTTTACGTCTGTGGCTTATTGTTAAAAAAGGTAATAGACTTTGGAACAACCAAATTAAAGTTGTTAAATAAACAGCTGTAGATGAAACAGTGGTAGATGTAGCTCTGATTGTGCTAAGCCAACAGCGGCTAAGACTAAGAAATTGCTCAAAGATATTAATTCAAACTTCTACACTGCCATATGAAACACTATCATTCTTTTCCACTTTACACACTTTTTTAAAAATTAATTCTGTGTTTACAGGTTTAATTGTCGCCTCTATTTTACTACAGAATATTATTAAAACAGACGTTTTGCCACGTTTGCACATCCTGCCCACACAAGCTTTAATGGAAATGTATTAAGATTTTTTTCTTCTTCTGCTACCTTTCAATTTATGTTTTGTTTTTCATATAATATTGTGATATTATTTTGTGTTTTAATTTAAAATGAATAAATTATTAAAATAAAATACATTTAATTATATTTTTTATAAATCTTTCCAAAATGGAGACTAAAAAATGCTCAAATTTTAGTGAGCAAAAAATTGAAACGTTGATAAACTAAATAATTAAATACATAAATAAAACAACAGAATAAACATAATGGGAAAAAATCCTGGGCATAAACATGTTTTATTAAATTAATGAAACTTCTTCAGCCTGATTATATCGCATGTGTTTTGCACGTGCTCTCTGTGTCCTAGAAACAAAACCAACATTTTGTCTCGCTTCATCTTGTCACAGTTAAACTTTGATTTTGTGTTAAAAATGTTTAATATTGATGTTTATAAAGTTACAAACGGTGCCAAACGAAAAACAAACGGTTTGTGAAGTGATGTTCTTTTTCTTTATTTTAAACGTTGTTCATGTGGACGTGCTCGCCATCTAGTGGTGCAGTGTGGCTATTACAGCATTTTGTCAAGAACGTGGATATAAAAAAACATAAAAATAAGAAAACTAAAGGTTAAATCAGTGACTAAATGTGAGATGCTTGATTTTACACTGAAGTAAAACTCGTTGGCTGTTCGGAGTGTCGTTGCTGAGGTTTGTTGGGGAGTAGGTGGGTGTGGGTGGAGGGTAAACCAACACATGACCAGGAAGCCAAACCGAGTCACCCCCAGAACTGACCTTTCTGCCGGAGTCCTTGTGTCCACACTCCCCCTTGTCATACCACCACTTGTTTTTCAACTTGTCTAAGATGGCTTGTTCATTGAGCTTCAGTACTGCTAGGTTTACTGGGATTCTTCAAAAGAACCAAAGGAAAGGGAGGGGGAAATAACATAAATAACATTATACACCTCCATGTTATCTTATGTTATTGTTTCAGCTGCGACGAGCGCAGCGGCAGTAACTGTGGTGGCGACAGCAACGGTTTGAGCAAAACTAGCGTAAAACATTACAGACGCTCTGTGTGCTAACGAGGAACAGCTCAACAACAGAAAGGAAAAACACACAGAAAACAACAACAACAACAACCACATGCACATTCAAAACATGCCAAAGTGATATGATTTAATACTCCATCTGGCCTGGTTTGGCCTGACTCCCTACGTGCAAGATGTGTATTACTGTATCACTTTGGGTAACTGGCAAGAGCAGAAACGCTCCGGGGTCTTTGGTTTGCTTCGTCAGAAGACGACCTGCGGTCCAAAATCACAAGAGAGAACTGCTTTCTGAGGGGTTTGGGTGGAGGCTGCCTTTGAGCAAGGAGCCGTCTGATCCAAGGGGTATTTAACCAAGTGAGTCACTGGGTGAGCTGGTTTATTGTTGGTGGGTCAGACCAACCCACATGACCCAACAGCCTCTAGTCACATTGACCCAGTGGTTCAGTCCAGCGGGTTCGGATGTTGTCAGTCCATACAATGGGCATTATCAACTGTTATCATCCCCACTTGTAGCGGCGAATAGGTCACAATCTACCTACTAGCATGTTCAACAGAACGTTATCAGTGTTGTTATCGCTGTGAGTAGGCAGCGTGTTTCCGTAAACCCGGAAGTGTAGCTTTTTTTTTTTTCTTCAGCTTATGTAACTGTTTTCCTCAACCTAACCTTAAACCTGACCAAGACCCTAAACCTAACCAAGACCCTAAACCTAACCAAGACCCTAAACCTAACCAAGACCCTAAACCTAACCAAGACCCTAAACCTAACCAAGACCCTAAACCTAACCAAGACCCTAAACCTAACCAAGACCCTAAACCTAACCAAGACCCTAAACCTAACCAAGACCCTAAACCTAACCAAGACCCTAAACCTAACCAAGACCCTAAACCTAACCAAGACCCTAAACCTAACCAAGACCCTAAACCTAACCAAGACCCTAAACCTAACCACGCAGCTAAAGACGGAGCCTGCTGTCATCGCTTGTAACGGTGACAACGTACCTTTAAACCTACTAGTAGGTACAGGAGGGGCAATCTGACCGCTATGTATGGGGCTGATAATAATTGATAAGGGCCATTTTATGGTTGATAACATCCAAAGTGGGTGCAGCCACCAGCAGACTGTTGGTTTCCACCATGCGAGTGAGCTGTTTGTGGAACTCAGTTTGTTTGTGGCTCCTCAGACTGAAGAAGTCTTTTGGATGAAGGACGAACTTAGAAAAAAAAAACAATAACTGATCATTGTTGGGGTTTTACCTGGATTATTGAGCATGACCTTCGGTCTAACACAACACTGTTGTCAGCTTTTTATTAGAACTTCCTGTAGCAAAAAAAAGCTTTGAGTTTTAAATAATTAAATTCTGTTACATGAAATGCAAAAGCTATTCTGTGTTAAAAAGAAGACGAAAAACAAACTTCAGCTTTCACTCTGACTTTTGTGGCGATAAACTCATTTCTAACGCTGAACGTTTGAAGCCCAATGAGGATGTGACTCATGAATTAATCGTGTCTGCGGCTCATTCACCAGCAGCAGTTTAAAAACAGAACCAGCCCGAGGAGGAGGTGAAAGCACATCAAAATTTAATAAACTCTTAAATTGTTGCTCCCAGGCAAAATCATCAAATCTGCATTCTACGGAAAAAAATACGAAAATGATAAAAATGGAGGTTTGTTGATTTTCCCTGGGAACAACAACTATCGATGAATACTTGATTAAAAGTATCAAGAAGCTCTTGTAATTATTCATAATGTTAGCATTAAACTAGATAGACTACTAATGAAGATCTTCTTTGTTCCAGCTTTATAAAACTTACAACAAAGTGTTAAACTAATCAGGTTTAAACATCTCCTGTTGTTCAGACCAACAAAGACCCCGATGACCCTTTGAATTTTACATTTAATCAACGTTTCTTTAATTTATCTGCTTATATGTCCAGGCTTGTTCCTGCTTTTAATGTTTTACACTATTTTGTAATGTTGCACTTGTTTTATTATTTTGTTTTATACCACTTCTGTTATTTACTTCTCAGTTTATATGTTTTATATGAAAGTTTATCAATGTGGTTGTTTAAACCAGGTCTCTTGTAAATGAGTCCTCGTGACTCAGTGAGACTAACCTGTAGGAATAAAGGCTGAGTCTCATTTTTATACCTGTTGGTTTGTGATAGTAATTGTTTCAAATAATTTTTAATTGAATATAGCACTTCCAACTGGCCCTCTGGACAGATTCTTCTTTGTTTCTTCAGTCTGACTGAAGAAGTCAAAAGACTTCTTGTCTGACGTGATATATTCAGCCATACTGAAGGACTTCTTCAAGAAGTCAAAATATTTCTTCAGTCTGACTGATGAAGTCAAAAGACTTATTTTATGACTTATCTTCAGCCAGACATCAAAAGACCAAGAAGTTAAAAGACGTCTTCAACAACATCTTCAGTCTGGCTGAAGAGAAGTCATGAAAGAAGTCTTTTGACTTCTTCAGTCTGACTGATGAAGTCAAAAGACTTCTTTTATGACTTATCTTCAGCCAGACATCAAAAGACTTCAAGAAGTTAAAAGACGTCTTCATTTTCAGTCTGACTGAAGACGTCTTTTGACTTCAGTCAAGCTGAAGAAGTTAAAAAACTTATTTGACTTTGACTTCTTCAGTCTTCAGTCTAACTGAAAGTTAAACTGGGTTTCTTTTTCAGAAACAGATCATGTCTAACACTGAATGTTAGGAAACACCTTGTATCTGTGACTTTCCTTCCCTCCATTGATTACAGTGACATTCTCTACATGAATGCTCCTACAAGCACCCTGCAGATGTTGGATGTTGTCTATCATGGAGCATCCTGCAGATGTTGGATGTTGTCTATCATGGAGCATCCTGCAGATGTTGGATGTTGTCTATCATGGTGCATCCCTGCAGATGTTGGATGTTGTCTATCATGGTGCATCCTGCAGATGTTGGATGTTGTCTATCATGGTGCATCCTGCAGATGTTGGATGTTGTCTATCATGGAGCATCCTGCAGATGTTGGATGTTGTCTATCATGGTGCACCCTGCAGATGTTGGATGTTGTCTATCATGGAGCATCCTGCAGATGTTGGATGTTGTCTATCATGGAGCATCCTGCAGATGTTGGATGTTGTCTATCATGGAGCATCCTGCAGATGTTGGATGTTGTCTATCATGGTGCATCCTGCAGATGTTGGATGTTGTCTATCATGGAGCATCCTGCAGATGTTGGATGTTGTCTATCATGGAGCATCCTGCAGATGTTGGATGTTGTCTATCATGGAGCATCCTGCAGATGTTGGATGTTGTCTATCATGGTGCATCCTGCAGATGTTGGATGTTGTCTATCATGGTGCATCCTGCAGATGTTGGATGTTGTCTATCATGGAGCATCCTGCAGATGTTGGATGTTGTCTATCATGGTGCATCCTGCAGATGTTGGATGTTGTCTATCATGGAGCATCCTGCAGATGTTGGATGTTGTCTATCATGGAGCATCCTGCAGATGTTGGATGTTGTCTATCATGGTGCATCCTGCAGATGTTGGATGTTGTCTATCATGGTGCATCCTGCAGATGTTGGATGTTGTCTATCATGGAGCATCCTGCAGATGTTGGATGTTGTCTATCATGGAGCATCCTGCAGATGTTGGATGTTGTCTATCATGGAGCATCCTGCAGATGTTGGATGTTGTCTATCATGGAGCATCCTGCAGATGTTGGATGTTGTCTATCATGGAGCATCCTGCAGATGTTGGATGTTGTCTATCATGGAGCATCCTGCAGATGTTGGATGTTGTCTATCATGGAGCATCCTGCAGATGTTGGATGTTGTCTATCATGGAGCATCCTGCAGATGTTGGATGTTGTCTATCATGGAGCATCCTGCAGATGTTGGATGTTGTCTATCATGGAGCATCCTGCAGATGTTGGATGTTGTCTATCATGGAGCATCCTGCAGATGTTGGATGTTGTCTATCATGGAGCATCCTGCAGATGTTGGATGTTGTCTATCATGGAGCATCCTGCAGATGTTGGATGTTGTCTATCATGGTGCATCCTGCAGATGTTGGATGTTGTCTATCATGGTGCATCCTGCAGATGTTGGATGTTGTCTATCATGGTGCATCCTGCAGATGTTGGATGTTGTCTATCATGGTGCATCCTGCAGATGTTGGATGTTGTCTATCATGGTGCATCCTGCAGATGTTGGATGTTGTCTATCATGGTGCACCCTGCAGATGTTGGATGTTGTCTATCATGGTGCATCCTGCAGATGTTGGATGTTGTCTATCATGGTGCACCCTGCAGATGTTGGATGTTGTCTATCATGGTGCATCCTGCAGATGTTGGATGTTGTCTATCATGGTGCATCCTGCAGATGTTGGATGTTGTCTATCATGGTGCATCCTGCAGATGTTGGATGTTGTCTATCATGGTGCACCCTGCAGATGTTGGATGTTGTCTATCATGGTGCACCCTGCAGATGTTGGATGCTGTCTATCATGGTGCATCCTGCAGATGTTGGATGTTGTCTATCATGGTGCACCCTGCAGATGTTGGATGTTGTCTATCATGGTGCATCCTGCAGATGTTGGATGTTGTCTATCATGGTGCATCCTGCAGATGTTGGATGTTGTCTATCATGGTGCACCCTGCAGATGTTGGATGTTGTCTATCATGGTGCATCCTGCAGATGTTGGATGTTGTCTATCATGGTGCACCCTGCAGATGTTGGATGTTGTCTATCATGGTGCACCCTGCAGATGTTGGATGCTGTCTATCATGGTGCATCCTGCAGATGTTGGATGCTGTCTATCATGGTGCATCCTGCAGATGTTGGATGTTGTCTATCATGGTGCATCCTGCAGATGTTGGATGCTGTCTATCATGGTGCACCCTGCAGATGTTGGATGCTGTCTATCATGGTGCATCCTGCAGATGTTGGATGCTGTCTATCATGGTGCATCCTGCAGATGTTGGATGCTGTCTATCATGGTGCATCCTGCAGATGTTGGATGCTGTCTATCATGGTGCATCCTGCAGATGTTGGATGTTGTCTATCATGGTGCATCCTGCAGATGTTGGATGCTGTCTATCATGGTGCATCCTGCAGATGTTGGATGTTGTCTATCATGGTGCACTAAGATTCATAACTGGCTGTGATTATCGTACCCACCACTGCTCAGACATGTTCCTGTTTTTGATTTTCTACATCTGCCTTATAATCTGTCTGTTTTGCTACTTTGATATTTTTGTTTTAACTTGTAAAAAAAAAATCTGTATTTCCCTCTTATGATTGTCTATTGCTGATTGTCCAAGAAACTCTACAGTTATTGTTGTCATCGTTCTTTAGTTTGTAGACAGGTCTCTCTTGTAAATGAGTCCTCGAGGCTCAATGAGATTTACCTGACTAAATAAAGCTTGAATGAAAAGTCAAAAGAGTTCTTTGACTTCTTCAGTCAATCTTTTCGTCTTCTTCAGTCAGAATGAAGAAGTCAAATAAGTCTTTCAACTTTTTCAGTCTGACTGAAGATGAAAAGACGAAACGTTTCAACAAATAAAGAATTTGTCCAGATGACTTGACTCAACCCTGTTAGATTTATCTACCTGGATTATTGAGCAAGCATCAGGACATTCCGTACTAAGATGGACATTTGGTCTTCGATTGCTCTATTTTGTTTTTTAAGACCTGAAATAAAACAACTTAAAATATATATACAGTACAGTACACTATATATAAATACCCCATGGATCAGTGGGAGGTTAATTTTCCAGATTCTGGTTTTGCACCTGGAGCGTCTCATGCTTGAATAACAAAAAATGTTTTCGTTGATGCCAGTTACCCCGGTGTATTAATACCTATCGGTACCCGTCAGGGTTACGGTGATCTGACCTTGGAGTCACCTCCCCCGATGCCGCACTCTCCCTTGTCATACCACCATCTGTTTTTCAATTTGTCCAACAGGCCCTGCTCGTTCAGTTTTAACACTGCCAAGTTTACAGGGTTTCTACAGGAACAATAGTAACAGTGAGGAATAAACAGGGAACTAGGTGTTAATAAGAATTCACTGTGAAAACGGTGACATCATTACACGTGTGTTTAATGACAGACATGATGTTAGGAGTGATATGAATGGTGCATTATGGGGGTGCTGCTCTTCAGCCCAGATATTTAAAGATCTGTACATCACATTTAGGTAGCTTCAACTTCATGCACTGAAGGCATTTTTATTTTATTCTATTTTGCAAAATGTAGCTCAGTGTTTTTCAACCTTTTTTGAGCTAAGGCACAGCGTTTTCATTGAAAAAAATCTCGAGGCACACCACCAACCAAAATTGTAAACATACTCTGTATCCGCCTATATTAAATATATAGTCATTCTTATCAAAGTGTCTTGAATATGAATGAAATAAACACAAAAATGTATTTTTATCATATTTTATATTTCTTATTTTAAATTGCACTTAACATGTCTTCAAAAATACACCTGGACAGTACCACAACAATGTGGTCTTAAATTTAAAGAGGTTTAAAGAGATTTATACATGTCCTGCTGTCCTCATACATGTCCTGTTGTCCTCATACATGTCCTGTTGTCCTCATACATGTCCTGCTGTCCTCATACATGTCCTGCTGTCCTCATACATGTCCTGCTGTCCTCATACATGTCCTGCTGTCCTCATACATGTCCTGCTGTCCTCATACATGTCCTGCTGTCCTCATACATGTCCTGCTGTCCTCATACATGTCCTGCTGTCTTCATACATGTCCTGCTGTCTTCATACATGTCCTGCTGTCCTCATACATGTCCTGCTGTCTTCATACATGTCCTGCTGTCTTCATACATGTCCTGCTGTCCTCATACATGTCCTGCTGTCCTCATACATGTCCTGCTGTCTTCATACATGTCCTGCTGTCCTCATACATGTCCTGCTGTCCTCATACATGTCCTGCTGTCCTCATACATGTCCTGCTGTCCATACATGTCCTGCTGTCCTCATACATGTCCTGCTGTCCTCATACATGTCCTGCTGTCCTCATACATGTCCTGCTGTCCTCATACATGTCCTGCTGTCCTCATACATGTCCTGCTGTCCTCATACATGTCCTGCTGTCCTCATACATGTCCTGCTGTCCTCATACATGTCCTGCTGTCCTCATACATGTCCTGCTGTCCTCATACATGTCCTGCTGTCCTCATACATGTCCTGCTGTCCTCATACATGTCCTGCTGTCCTCATACATGTCCTGCTGTCCTCATACATGTCCTGCTGTCTTCATACATGTCCTGCTGTCTTCATACATGTCCTGCTGTCTTCATACATGTCCTGCTGTCTTCATACATGTCCTGCTGTCTTCATACATGTCCTGCTGTCTTCATACATGTCCTGCTGTCCTCATACATGTCCTGCTGTCTTCATACATGTCCTGCTGTCCTCATACATGTCCTGCTGTCTTCATACATGTCCTGCTGTCTTCATACATGTCCTGCTGTCCTCATACATGTCCTGCTGTCCTCATACATGTCCTGCTGTCCTCATACATGTCCTGCTGTCTTCATACATGTCCTGCTGTCTTCATACATGTCCTGCTGTCTTCATACATGTCCTGCTGTCTTCATACATGTCCTGCTGTCTTCATACATGTCCTGCTGTCTTCATACATGTCCTGCTGTCCTCATACATGTCCTGCTGTCCTCATACATGTCCTGCTGTCTTCATACATGTCCTGCTGTCTTCATACATGTCCTGCTGTCTTCATACATGTCCTGCTGTCCTCATACATGTCCTGCTGTCTCATACATGTCCTGCTGTCCTCATACATGTCCTGCTGTCCTCATACATGTCCTGCTGTCCTCATACATGTCCTGCTGTCTTCATACATGTCCTGCTGTCTTCATACATGTCCTGCTGTCTTCATACATGTCCTGCTGTCCTCATACATGTCCTGCTGTCTTCATACATGTCCTGCTGTCCTCATACATGTCCTGCTGTCTTCATACATGTCCTGCTGTCCTCATACATGTCCTGCTGTCTTCATACATGTCCTGCTGTCTTCATACATGTCCTGCTGTCCTCATACATGTCCTGCTGTCCTCATACATGTCCTGCTGTCCTCATACATGTCCTGCTGTCCTCATACATGTCCTGCTGTCTTCATACATGTCCTGCTGTCTTCATACATGTCCTGCTGTCCTCATACATGTCCTGCTGTCCTCATACATGTCCTGCTGTCCTCATACATGTCCTGCTGTCCTCATACATGTCCTGCTGTCCTCATACATGTCCTGCTGTCCTCATACATGTCCTGCTGTCCTCATACATGTCCTGCTGTCCTCATACATGTCCTGCTGTCCTCATACATGTCCTGCTGTCCTCATACATGTCCTGCTGTCCTCATACATGTCCTGCTGTCCTCATACATGTCCTGCTGTCCTCATACATGTCCTGCTGTCTTCATACATGTCCTGCTGTCCTCATACATGTCCTGCTGTCTTCATACATGTCCTGCTGTCCTCATACATGTCCTGCTGTCCTCATACATGTCCTGCTGTCTTCATACATGTCCTGCTGTCCTCATACATGTCCTGCTGTCCTCATACATGTCCTGCTGTCCTCATACATGTCCTGCTGTCCTCATACATGTCCTGCTGTCCTCATACATGTCCTGCTGTCCTCATACATGTCCTGCTGTCCTCATACATGTCCTGCTGTCCTCATACATGTCCTGCTGTCCTCATACATGTCCTGCTGTCCTCATACATGTCCTGCTGTCTTCATACATGTCCTGCTGTCCTCATACATGTCCTGCTGTCCTCATACATGTCCTGCTGTCCTCATACATGTCCTGTACCAGTCTAACATACTTTTCTGCCACTCCAGATTTCCTCATGCAATACCACACCTCCTCTCTTGGCACCCTGTCATATGCTTTTTCTAAATCCACAAACACACAATGGAGTTCTTTCTGACCCTCTCTGTACTTCTCTATCAACATCCTCAAAGCAAAGATGCATCTGTGGTGCTCTTTCTTGGCATGAAACCATACTGCTGCTCACAGATAGTCACCTCTTGTCTAAGTCTTCTTCCACAACTCTCTCCCAGATCTTCATCCTGTGGCTCATCAACTTAATTCCTCTGTAATTCTGAAGCTACCTGTGATGTGCAAACTTTAACAAACCTGGGCTGAAAAGCATTAAATGAATGTGTAATGAGTGTTTAGCAAACTTGAACTTGCATTATTCTTCATTCATGACCTGATGAATAAAGGAGGAGCAGCAGTTAAAGGTGTGCATCAGGTTAGAGCTGGTGATTCATACCATGAGACACGGGAAAAACAGAAAACTGGTGTTCCTCTGTTCCAAACAGCAATGATGGATGCTTCGGTTGGATGGGACAATGAGCAGTTGGATGGAACACAAGAGTTTTGTTCTAAAGCACAAACTGCACCACACAACAACAGTGCACGTCTTTAAGTTGTGATGGAAAGAAGATGTAAATAAATTAAGTACTGTATTGGATCATGTCAGAAAGATCACATTTGGAATAAAAACGTATGCATCGTATTGATTAGTTGTTTTCAAAAAGGCATTTCTGAACAAAACTCTGAGAAAATACACATTTTGGAGCGAAACAGCTTCAAAGAGAACAAATGGTTTAAAACAGAGTTTGTGTCATGGTGAAAATTCAAAACAGCTTTTTAAGAACGAGGTTCTACATTTCAGGACGGTTCCAGTTTTATCAAGTCATGAAATTTAACAACTTTACCCTTTAATGAGCAGGAACATGTGACTGTAATTAACTGCATCCATCTTCCATCCATCCATCCATCCGTACGTACGGATGGATGGATGAAGGGATGGTTATATGGATGGATGGTTGTGTGGATGGAGGGTTGTATGGATGGATGGTTGGATGGAATTATGGTTGTATGGATGGTTGTATGGATGGTGGTATGGATGGATGGATCCATCCATACAACCATCCATACAACCAACCCTCCTTCCATCATCCATCCATACATACATACAGCCATCCATACAACCATCATTCCATCCAACCATCCATCCAACCAACCCTCCATCCATACAACATCCATCCATACAACCCTCCTTCTATCCATCCATCCATCCATCCATACCACCATCCATACAACCATAATTCCATCCAACCATCCATCCAACCAACCCTCCATCCATACAACATCCATCCATACAACCCTCCTTCCATCCATCCATCCATCCATCCATCCATACCACCATCCATACAACCATAATTCCATCCAACCATCCATCCATACAACCCTCCATCCACACAACCATCCATCCATACAACCATCCCTTCATCCACCCATCCCAACATCCTTCCATGTATCCATCCATACAACCATACGTACATACATACATACATTTATATATACATACGTACGTACGTACGTACGTACATACGTACGTACGTACATACATACATACATACATTTATACATACATACATACATACGTACGTAAATACATACTGTACATACATACATACATACATACATGCATGCATACATACATACATACATACATACATGCATAGATACATACATGCATACATACATACATACATACATACATACATACATACATACATACATACATACATACATACATACATACATGCATACATACATACATACATACATACATACATACATACATACATACATACATACATACATACATACATACATACATACATACATACATACATACATACATACATACATACATACATACATACATACATACATACATACATACATACATACATACATACATACATACATACATACATACATACATACATACATACATACATACATACATACATACATACATACATACATACATACATACATACATACATACATACATACATACATACATACATACATACATACATACATACATACATACATACATACATACATACATACATACATACATACATACATACATACATACATACATACATACATACATACATACATACATACATACATACATACATACATACATACATACATACATACATACATACATACATACATACATACATACATACATACATACATACATACATACATACATACATACATACATACATACATACATACATACATACATACATACATACATACATACATACATACATACATACATACATACATACATACATACATACATACATACATACATACATACACATACATACATACATACATACATACATACATACATGCATACATACATACATACATACATACATACATACATACATACATACATACATACATACATACATACATACATACATACATACATACATACATACATACATACATACATACATACATACATACATACATACATACATACATACATACATACATACATACATACATACATACATACATACATACATACATACATACATACATACATACATACATACATACATACATACATACATACATACATACATACATACATACATACATACATACATACATACATACATACATACATACATACATACATACATACATACATACATACATACATACATACATACATACATACATACATACATACATACATACATACATACATACATACATACATACATACATACATACATACATACATACATACATACATACATACATACATACATACATACATACATACATACATACATACATACATACATACATACATACATACATACATACATACATACATACACATACATACATACATACATACATACATACATACATACATACATACACACATACATACATACATACATACATACATACATACATACATACATACATACATACATACATACATGCATACATACATGCATACATGCATACATACATACATACATACAACCATCCATCCATCCATCCATCCATCCATCCATGATCCATACAACCATCCATACAACCAACCCTCCTTCCATCATCCATCCATCCAATCATACAGCCATCCATACAACCATCATTCCATCCAACCATCCATCCAACCAACCCTCCATCCATACAACCATCCATCCATATAACCATCCCTTCATCCACCCATCCCAACATCCTTCCATGTATCCATCCATACAACCATCCATACAACCCTCCTTCCATCCATCCATCCATCCATCCATACAACCATAATTCCATCCAACCATCCATCCATACAACCCTCCATCCATACAACCATCCATCCATATAACCATCCCTTCATCCACCTATCCCAACATCCTTCCATGTATCCATCCATACAACCATCCATACAACCCTCCTTCCATCCATACAACCCTCCTTCCATCCATCCATCCATCCATCCTCCATCCATCCATCCATACGTTCGTCCAAGAAGTTTCCAGGTCATTTTTATCTCGTCTTTTTTTATGTCAATAAGTTGGACACAAGTCACCCGTCAACACAAGTTCTCTACAACATTAAAGTGTGACGGGCCTGAAGTCCTGCAGAGGAAACTTGTTTGGACCGCCTGTGTACACGACCTGGTTCTTTTGGTCTCCACCCAGAGTTCAGCACCACAGGTGAAGGTGGGAGCGTAGAGCGACAGGTACACGGAGCTCCTCCTTGCAGCTCCGCTCCCTCTTCACCACAGTACAACCGACTTCACGGTAACTGAACCAAAACCACGAAGGTGCTCACACGTTGACGGGCTCTTAATTTGAAGAGCCCCCAACAACCAGACTGCTCCGTCATGCGTCCTGACTTGTAGAAGTAAACCCAGGTGTGTTGAGTTTTCACCATGACCGCTTCGAGCCAGAACCAGCGCCGTCCTCCACACGGCCTCTGATGACGAAAGTTAATTATATGAAACGCTCAGCATCCAACTGTGTTGCCTAGCAACTGATCACGACATTACACTCAGCATCCAACTGTGTTGCCTAGCAACTGATCACGACATTTGCCTTTTCGTGTTCAAAACCAACGACTTTGTTTTCTGCTGCTGCAGCTCAGACACAAGAACCATCTGAGTCACGGTTTTACACAAACCTGGGAGAGAATTCTTCCACAGATTATTAAACATCATGATTTTCAGACGTGAAGTTTAGAGGAGCACCAGACTCCTCCTGCAGGAGGTGATGGATCTGCCTCAGGAAGAGGAGCACCAGACTCCTCCTGCAGGAGGTGATGGATCTGCTTCAGGAGGAGTTTGAAGGAGCACCAGACTCCTCCTGCAGGAGGTGATGGATCTGCCTCAGGAGGAGTTTAGAGGAGCACCAGACTCCTCCTGCAGGAGGTGATGGATCTGGCTCGAGTGTGAAGACGTGACGAGAACTTCTGATGCAAACAGGAACAGAGAGAACACGAAGAAGAAGAAGAAACACGTTCACCAGCTGCTGTCAGGTGAAGACAAACAAGATCCCGCCTCAGGCTTTTCTTTTTGAAACACTCTGTTTGTCCTGGGTGAGCACGAGTCTGTCTGTTAGCAAAATATCTCACAAAGCACTGGACAGATTTTGTTAAAACTCCGAACATGGATGGTTGGATGTACATCATTGTGAAGATCAACCTGATCAACAAGATGGCCGCCACAGCCGAAAGACTTCTGCAAACACAAAGATACTGAGTTAAAGTTTGGAGTGGTGGTAGATGAGTGTCCTCCCTGAAACCTACTCTGAGAGCTAACAGGCTGCTGCTGAAACCCTCGGACATGAACGTCAGTCTGGAAACAGCTCCAAAC
>JBBPBX010011958.1:0-34840 GCA_038048925.1 Garcialebias charrua | reverse complement strand
CTTTATAAACATTTCCCACACTCCTGCAATGTTCTTAACAATGTTCTAAAGTCTTCAACCTACGTAATTTTAACAACATAAGTGTACAGTATGCAAAATTTTATATGGGTACTCACCAGCTCTGCAGAACAACAGCTCGGCTCCAGTTCTATAGTAACGAAGCCCACCACCTCATCCAGGTTGATGTGCACGTGGATAATTGAGCTGCAGGAAGCTTCAGGTTTATTTGTGACTTTCCTGCCAGTTCTGTGATCTTAATACCATCCATCCATCCATCCATCTTCTTCCGCTTATCCGGGGTCGGGTCGCGGGGGTAGCAGCCTAAGTAGGGAGGCCCAGACTTCCCTCTCCCCAGCCACTTGGAGCAGTTCCTCCGGGGGAATCCCAAGGCGTTCCCAGGCCAGCCGAGAAACATAGTCCCTCCAGCGCGTCCTGGGTCTTCCTCTGGGTCTCCTCCCGGTGGGACGTGCCCGGAACACCTCACCAGGGAGGCGTCCAGGAGGCATCCTAACCAGATGCCCGAGCCACCTCAACTGGCTCCTCTCGATGTGGAGAAGCAGCGGCTCTACTCCGAGTCCCTCCCGGATGACTGAGCTTCTCACCCTATCTCTAAGGGAGAGTCCAGCCACCCTGCGGAGAAAACTCATTTCAGCCGCTTGTATCCGAGATCTTGTTCTTTCGGTCATAACCCAAAGCTCATGACCATAGATGAGGGTGGGAACGTAGATCGATCGGTAAATTGAGAGCTTTGCCTTTTGACTCAGCTCTCTCTTCACCACGACAGACCGGTACAGCGCCCGCTTCACTGCGGACGCTGCACCTATCCGCCTATCGATCTCACGCTCCAGTTTTCCCTCATTCGTGAACAAGATCCCGAGATACTTAAACTCCTCCACTTGGGGCAGGACCTCCTCCCCGACCCGGAGAGGGCATGCTACCCTTTTCCGGCTCAAGACCATGGCCTCGGATTTGGAGGAACTGATCCTCATCCCGGCCGCATCACACTCGGCTGCAAACCGCTCCAGTGAAAGTTGTAAATCACGAACTGATGAAGCCAGTAGGACCACATCATCTGCAAAAAACAGAGAAGCGATTCTAAGGTCACCAAAACGGATCCTCTCAACACCTTGGCTGCGCCTAGAAATTCTGTCCATAAAAGTTATGAACAGAATCGGTGACAAAGGGCAACCTTGGCGGAGTCCAACTCTCACCGGAAACGAGCCTGACTTACTGCCGGCAATGCGGACCAAGCTCTGACACCGGTCGTACAGGGACCTAACAGCCCTTATCAAAGGGCCTGGTACCCCATACTCCCGGAGTACCCCCCACAGAACCCCCCGAGGGACGCGGTCGAATGCCTTCTCCAAGTCCACAAAACACATGTAAACTGGTTGGGCAAACTCCCACGCACCCTCCAGGACCCTGCTGAGGGTGTAGAGCTGGTCCAGTGTTCCACGACCAGGACGAAAACCACACTGCTCCTCCTGAATCCGAGGTTCGACTATCCGACGGACCCTCCTCTCCAGAACCCCTGAATAGACCTTACCAGGGAGGCTTAAGAGTGTGATCCCCCTATAGTTGGAACACACCCTACGGTCCCCCTTTTTAAATAGGGGAACCACCACCCCAGTCTGCCAATCCAAGGGAACTGCCCCCGATGTCCACGCGATATTGCAGAGTCGCGTAAGCCAACACAACCCTACAACATCCAGAGCCCTAAGGAACTCCGGGCGAATCTCATCCACCCCCGGAGCCTTGCCACCGCGGAGCTTTTTAACCACCTCGGCGACCTCAGCACCAGAGATCGGAGAACCCGACCCAAAGTCCCCAGGCTCTGCTTCCTCAGTGGAAGACGTGCCAGTAGGATTGAGGAGGTCTTCGAAGTATTCCGCCCACCGACTCACAACATCCCGAGTTGAGGTCAGCAGCACGCCACCTCCACCATAAATGGTGTTGGTCTCGTACCTCTTTCCCCCCCTGAGACGCCGGATGGTGGACCAGAATCGCCTCGAAGCCGTACGGAAGTCATTCTCCATGGCCTCTCCGAACTCCTCCCACGCCCGAGTTTTTGCCTCAGCAACCACCCGAGCCGCATGCCGCTTGGACTGCCGGTACCTATCAGCTGCTTCCGGGGTCCCACAAGCCAAAAAGGCCCAATAGGACTCCTTCTTCAGCCTGACAGCATCCCTCACTGCCGGTGTCCACCACCGGGTTCGAGGGTTGCCACCTCGACAGGCACCAACAACCTTGCGGCCACAGCTCCGATAAGCTGCCTCGACAATAGAGGCGCGGAACACGGCCCACTCGGACTCCATGTCCCCCGCCTCCCTCGGAACGTGTTCAAAGCTCTCCCGGAGGTGGGAGTTAAAGCTCCGTCTTACGGGAGACTCTGCCAGACGTTCCCAGCAGACCCTCACGATACGTTTGGGTCTGCCAGGTCTGACCGGCATCCTCCCCCACCATCGGAGCCAACTCACCACCAGGTAGTGGTCAGTAGACAGCTCCGCCCCTCTCCTCACCCGAGTGTCCAAGACATGCGGCCGCAGATCAGATGAGACGACAACAAAGTCGATCATCGAACTGCGACCTAGGGTGTCCTGGTGCCAAGAGCACATATGGACACCCTTATGCTTAAACATGGTGTTCGTTATGGACAATCCATGACGAGCACAGAAGTCCAATAACAGAACACCACTCTGGTTCAGATCAGGGGGGCCGTTCCTCCCAACCACACCCCTCCAGGTCTCACTGTCATTGCCCACGTGAGCGTTGAAGTCCCCCAGTAGAACAAGGGAGTCCCCAGGAGGCGCACTCTCCAATACCCCCTCCAAGGACTCCAAAAAGGGTGGGTAGTCTGAGCTGCCGTTTGGTGCATAGGCACAAACAACAGTCAGAGCCCGTCCCCCCACACGTAGGCGAAGGGAGGCTACCCTCTCGTTCACCGGGGTGAACCCCAACGTACAGGCACCAAGATGGGGGGCAACCAGTATGCCCACTCCTGCTCGGCGCCTCTCACCAGGGGCAACTCCAGAGTGGAAGAGTGTCCAACCCCTCTCAAGGAAACTGGTTCCAGAGCCAGAGCCATGCGTTGAGGTGAGTCCGACTATTTCTAGTCGGAACCTCTCAACCTCACACACTAGCTCAGGCTCCTTCCCCACCAGAGAGGTGACATTCCATGTCCCAATGGCCAGCTTCTGTAGCCGAGGATCAGACCGCCAGGGTCCCCGCCCTCGGCCGCCACCCATCTCACATTGCACCCGACCCCTTTGGCCCCTCCCACAGGTGGTGAGCCCATGGGAAGACAGCCCCGCAATAGGTGAAAAACCAATCTTCCGATCTTAATACTCTGTAGATAAATCATTACTTCTGACTTTGCGTTGCAAAACTATCCCTCCATTTTGGCAGAAAGCAAAGCAGCGGCTGGAAGCGCTCTTGGCTTCTGGGTAGTGTAGTTCTTTTGACTTGTGTTACAATGTAGGTTTATTGAAAGAAAACTACAAAGTGTTGGCGCATGTCCAAAGTTTTTTTTCCCATTATTTTTTTATTCCGTACCATCCCAATTATGTGAGTAATATTAAAGTTGACAGTTGTGTGTCGTGTACAATCTTATGTTGAAAAACCGACAGAGCGAGTCCATGGAAGTCAAACCTCTAAGTAGTGAGGGACACCTGTACTGAGCAGACACGCTGATGAAGCGGACTAATACATCCAACAGCCACAAGACCTCCTCTTTAAAGTACCAGTACCTAATATAGATGAGTTAAAGGTCAACTTTACAGATGCTCTTAGAGTCCAGGTTAATTTTATCACTGGAGGTGGATCTATTGCCCATCAAGTAATTCTCAGGTGAAGTGTGGCTTGATCTGCTGTCTCATTCCAGCAGGTGGGCTGTCAGAAGGTTTTATGTTCTGTGGCAAAATGTGACAGATTTAGCTGAAAGTTATTTGCTTGATTTATGAAAGAATGAGCTCAAGATTTAGTGACCTCAGTTTAAAAAAAAAGAAAAAAAAGAAGAGAGATCTATCATCCTCATCAGTCTGCCACCTAACACTACCCGGGCATCTACTGGACAAGAGTTAAATATCATCAGTACAGAGGTTCCTGGTCGTGAGAAAATGAATAAATGTCAGCCATTACTAGGAATTGCACGTCTTTTTTTCTCCCACCGGCTGGTTCAGCTCTTTTCTGTGATGTGTTTCTGTTTTGATTTATTTTGTTGTGGGGAACATGAACGCTGCTGGCATTTACGCGTTACGATAAGGAGTGTAATCAAGAAGGCACAAGTTTACAGTAATTTGTCTATTGAAATAAGTCCAAAGCTCTGGGTAGTTTGAGGTGAAATGAAGTGACGCCAGGATGTTGATTTTTTGTCACTCTCAAACTCTGCAGCACAGACAGAGAAAACATGAATATACTTGAAATGCAGTGAGGAGACATTTTTCTTTATTGAGCATAGTTCAGCGCCTTCTTGTCAGCTTAAGGATTTGATTACCTGTGTGAATAATACCTGTTTTTAATTTGGAAAGTCCTGATCATAGAAATTCTATTAAAAGTTATTAGTTTATCTTCATCATTCAAAAGCTTGGAGACCATAGTAATTATGTTAGAACAACACAAAAGACACTGTTAGAAAAGCCAAAGGAATATCTCCTACCAAGTGTCAAAACGGATCAATTTGAAGATATAAAAATGTCAACAAAAGCAGTCTTGTTGTTATTCTGACCTTTAGCTCAAAACACAGTCTGAAACAATAGAAGGAGCAAAGTGGAAAAACCCAGCCTGCTTTTTTTTTTTTTATTCAGATGTGGCAAAACATTAAATGTTGAATTAATCAAATCAACTTTAATTAATGCTCGGGTTAGCACGGTCAGGCGGTGTCATATTCTCTGTCCCCACACCAAAAGGTTAATGTTCATCTTTAGCTCGTTCATTTGACGATCAGTCTTTCACTCTTCTCTCTGGAGGCTTTCAGAGATAATGAGAGGCTGTCGTTCTGAGCCCCCCGAGGCCTCGAATTGCTGTCGTAACTTAGCAAGAGGAGAGGAAAGCCTCATCAGCATGGGGAAATTGGATTATGATTTGCTCTTAAGTGCTCCATCAGTTTAATTACTTGTTACCTGCTCTGCCTCGTGCGTCAGATGTAAATCACATCATCTCCTGAATCTTATTTGATGGCTCATTGAGGGCTCTTTGTCTTAACCCTGTCTTCATAATAGAGTGATTATGTCTGTATTTGGTGACACTTTTCAAACATTTTAAAGAAAAATCGGTCTTGTTGCATCACAGATTGCTTACAGTATGTGCAAGCGCATGGATTTCATGAACAGTGGCATGTTGTTATTGCTGGCTGGTGTTTGTAGTTAATTATTAAAATGCCCTTCTCTTCAATTCCCTTCCAGTACGCAGATCAATTTCACCGTGGCCATCGATTTCACAGCATCTAATGGTGAGTGATACTAACTGGACTGCAGCATGTCCACTTTCCATATCCATCACTCAAACACATAAAGGCAGTGCAGCCACACAAACTGGACACAGACCGGGCGCGATAAACTGGAGGCTATTGCGTTTTTTTGTTGTTGTACTTTTTAATGTTCTGTCACTACACTCATTATATGAATATTTATTTCTGGTACAAAGTTCAACACTCATATTGAGTGTGAACAAAGTTTTTTGCCCTGAATTTGAGAACTGGCACAATCATTTATTGCTGCTTGTCTTGACAACAAATAAGAATAAAAATAAGTTAGGCAACATTTGAGGTGTGTTTCTGTGGAAAAGTTAATAGAAAATAGATAAATTAAAATTTCTGTCAAAATAGTGTGAACACTGCGTGCTAAACAACTGCTGAAATTTGCTGAAGAAGCTGGAAAAATGAGTGGTTAAACGCAAGCCAAATGTATCAAAACACTAGCTAAAATCAGCTAAAGAGTGGCCAAAAACTATGTAACAAAGCTTTAGTTAAAAGCAAAAAGTTATGTAAGAGTGGGGCCAAGATTAATTTGGATCACTCCTAAAAAAACAACAACATCCAATCTCAAAACTGCAAAAACTCTTTATGGAAACACTTTTAAAAATGTTTTCACGGCTGTTCATTTTTCATCAGAGTTGTTTTAAGATGGCAGCGGTTCACTTTGTTCTTGGCCCCGTTTGGACTAGTTGTTAACTCAGCTGTCCAATGAGAAATGAACATTCTCCAAATTAAAGTTGTTCAAAGATGTTAATTATTCTTTACCTTTCCTTAGAAACCCACTTTTTAAAAAAAATCTATAGTTTTAAAGAATTTCTTTGTGACAGAATGGTCTGTTATATCTGGGCTTTAGAATACTGTAATTTCTAAAATATGTTGTTCTTCAATATGATAGTCATCCTTCCTATTCTCATGACTTATTTTGATACTTTCTATGCTTTTCTGTTAGTTTTAATTAATTTACTGCATGTTTGTTTGATTCACGCCTGTTCTGTGTTTTTGTCAGTCACAGTTTACAACCATCACTCAGTCTGTACATGGACACTCAAGCGCCTCTTTTGTTTTTTTCTGTATTATTTTTGTTCTCTTATAACTAACTTCACTTTTTTTATTTCTTGTGTGATCACTTGTGTTTGACCTCAGTATGTTTTTATTTTTATTTTATGTTTTTGTTTTATGTTCTTCTGTTAAATTAAACCTCAGCTCAGTTTGTAACATCTGGTGTTTTTGACAGTCTTCCACTCGTTAATAAGCTTTCTGAACCTTTGTTGTTATTATCTGAAAATATATGATCCACACCTACTCCTTCCTATAAGTTCACATTCATTACCAAGTTTCTTTCTTTAGGTATTGAGTTACTTTTGTTTGTCAAAGATCTTTGTTTTTCTTTTAGGCAACACTATACCTGCTGCCAAATTCAGATTAATACCTTAAATACTGCATATTTAATTTATTGCCAAAAGCCAAGTGCAGTTGATGTTTCTGAAGAGGCTATTATTAATTAAGATTTCAAAGTCTGAATCTTACTGTATATTGATGACCTGGATTTTGTGTCAGAAGATCAATTTGAATTGTTGTTGACTATTTGTTTCCTTTAAAGAACAAACTTCGACTCAAAATGTGAATGATGGGGATTTGCTGAAAACAGGAAAATCTAACTTGCTGCAAATGAATTTATACAATTATATATTTGTTTCATTTATAAAAAGTAGAGATTTAAAAATATTTTCATATTTTTCTAATAATTATGTGGGGAAACAACTGATCCAATCAGTTGATTTGAAACAATGAAACTCTGAGTAAAATCAAATCACACCCAAAAATGAAATGCTTTTCTTTTCAAACATGACATCCAGAATAATATCTGGCTATTTGCTTAAATTAAACAGATTGAATGTGGGGAAAACAACTCCTAGTACAAATAAAAAGGTTTTGTTTTTCAGCCTCCATTAAAACTTTATCTTTTTTTTTGGTGATAAATCCTCCACTGCAGTCAAAGTAAATAACAGTAAATAAACAATAATGGATATGTAAGTAAAGGTTATAATGACAAGAAAAATGTAATTTTTGCTGCCTTAAAATTTCAAGATGTGTTGGTCATGGCAATGAGTGTTTTTTATTTGTTTGTGTTTCCGTGAGCTGAAAGCACTCGTTACGTTCGGTCAGTACACAGCCTGACCCGTCTCATTGTTTTGTCACATACAATTTACTGTAACTGAGTGTAACATTTTCTCCAACACATTCCAAATAGCCCAAGTGTGCTGTTAACTCTGAGTGACCTCAGGATGTGTTGCTGCAGACGGGTTCACGGACAGGGTCAGAACATCACAGCTCTAATTGACAAGAATCGTGTTAATTGTGATCAGTGGCTGCAGCAAACACGACTTCTCACCTCTGCAGTTGTACAGTAATGTGAGCTTTTCATGACATTAATGACCTGTTGATTGATAAATGTGTCAACAGGTAATCCCTCCCAGTCCACTTCACTGCACTACATGAACCCGTACCAGCTGAACGCCTACGCCATGGCCCTGAAGGCCGTGGGCGAGATCATTCAGGACTACGACAGCGACAAGATGTTTCCAGCTTTAGGCTTCGGAGCCAAACTGCCTCCAGATGGACGAGTGTCCCACGAGTTCCCGCTGGTGAATTTCATTACTGCCATTGATAATTAAAGCATATTGTTTCTCCACTTTCAAAACATTATTTTTAACTGTTGGTTACATTTTAATGTTTTAATTTTCTTTACATTTATGGATCTTCTTTAAAATGTTGCCATCAGAAGGATAAAACAGCATTTTGTTTCCATCATTTTCAGAATGGAAACATGGAAAATCCTTACTGTAATGGCATTGAAGGCATCTTAGAGGCGTACCATCAAAGTCTGAAGACGGTACAGTTATACGGGCCGACCAACTTCGCTCCAATAGTGAGCCACGTTGCCAGGTGAGAAACAACTTCTGCTTTCTGGTTTTACACAAACACAAACATTTTTTTTTTTTTTTCAGGAAACTTATAAATAGGCTTTAAGCTAAACACAAATATTTTCTCCCTTATATTTCACCAAAGATCTGCTGTACTAGTTAAAGTGACTGTTTCATAGAATGAATTCATACTTTAAAACAATGATTATGAATCATTGCTGTGATTTAAAAATATATATAATTAAGGTTTGAGCTGATAAACTCTGTGACATCATACATCACATACATCTACACCTCTAGATGCAGGAAGAGAGCAATCTGCATCATGAAGGACCCCACTCACCCAGCACACACACTTTTTGCACCTCTCCTTCTGAGGGAGGTTAAGGAGCATTAACTGTAGAAGCACTAGACTGAGGAACAGCTTCTACCCTGAAGCTGCTAGACTTATGAATATCTAACCAGAATAATCACTGTGAAAAAATCACATCAAGTTGCTGCTGATCAGTTTCATGTTGTGTTCATTCGTTCTCATCTGCTCACACAGACTCATGTTCATGCTTCTGTTATGCACGTTGTTTTTATTGTTTTTATGCTATTAGTGCTTAGTGTATTTTAATGTTAACGTTTTTCTTAGTTCATATCTTAGATCTTATTACTGTTTTTCTTTTGCATTTTATTGTTGGATGTAACTCGGACGCTACGTACATAGTGTATTTTCGTTCCACCACGTGTACCACATGTGGTGTGAACGACAGATAAAGAAACTCTGACTCTGATATTTTAAAACATGACTTGTAAATCAGTTGATATATTTGTTTTTAAATAGTTTACTCTGATTAAAAGATGCAGGTTATTGAGGCACTTTACTGAACTTCAAATGTAAAAATGAGCTTTACCAGAACAATTTTTTATTGGAACTCTAGTTTGTGTCATGAATTAATCTTTCACGTTTGTTTTGTCCATAAATCTTCTTTTTTTTTTTTTACAAAGATATTTCATCATCATCACATGTCTGACTGTATTCATGTGTGCAGATATGCAGCAGCTGTGCAGGATGGCTCCCAGTACTTCATCCTCCTCATCATCACAGACGGCGTCATTTCAGATATGGCCCAGACCAAAGAAGCTATCGTTAATGTAAGGAAAGGAGAAAGTGTTTTTCTGCTTTACAGAGTAATTATTTCTTGTATTAGTAAAAATGTAAAACTCCTCAAATCAAAGTGGTTTCTGGTGGAGGGATTACACATATAGAACCCCAAAAAGTAATAAGAAGTACTTTGTAAGCTAAAGATAATTTCCATAGAGCAGTTGTTAAACCTTAGAGCTAAACATTGCTACAGCAGCATCACTCACTGGATTTTGAACTGAGCCAGTATCTCACTGGGCTGCAGCTGATGGTGACCAGTTGGCAATCGTTATTCTTAAGGAAGTCTCCAAATTATCTCAAAACTTTTGCAGGAGCACTTGATTTTCATGTTAGAGTTCCCTTTCAGTTGGTCCCTCGGTGCAACATACTTGCTATGGGAATTGCGCCCCCGCGCGATTACCTGAAGGAATATACTCACGCCTTTACGGCTAGGGGCGTAGGCCCCGCCCTCTGGTTACTTAAGCGGCTTGCGCCCCTCCATCTTTCTCTTTTTTGCCCTTCACCTTGCTTAAACCTGAACTACCTCTTCACGGGACTTCTCTGTTGCTTCATCGCTCAACCAGAGGTGAGCTTGCTCCCTACACAGAGCACACAGAGAATTATTCCTGCGTACTACTAGGCTAGCGAAAGCTAGTCAGGCACATTTCTCTTAACCCCGAAGTATTTTCTTCTCCTCTCTCTACAGGTTGCGTCGCTCGACAGCGCTAACTACGCCACAAGAAAAAAGCTACCTCGCTAACTCCTAGCGAGCTAGCCAGCGAAAGCGACGCGACGGAGGAGACTTTTCAAGGAAAAAGACAGAAGATTCTGGAAGGACTCGCTCGCCTCATCTCGGACATGCCTCCAGAGAAGGGAAAGCGAAAGGCGAGACTTCCAAGGAAAACCAACGGGACGGCGAGCCCAACCTCGCTCGCCTGTCCCAACGGATGTGGTTTTTCACTCTCAGCTACGGACACCCACGAGGCCTGTCCAATCTGCTTGGGGATGCTACATGCAAAAGCAGCACTGGATACGCCCAACTTTTGTCCACATTGCAGCCTCATGATGGATGCGGTGCTGTAGCACCGGGTTGACCTCGTCTTCAAAGCCATGTGCTCTTCAGCGACACCAGCGGACGCGGACACCACAGAGCCCCTCACTCACACGCCGGAGCTCGAGAACATGGCTCTACATGACAGCACACGTGTCAAATGGAGCAACAGCCCTGACGTGCTGGCTACCATGGTGGACCTAACAGTTGAATTCGACACCCGGGGCATGATGAACAAGGACGAGATCTCGATTTCAGCCTTGGGCAAATTTTCAACGGAGGAGACGGACCTGGAACTGGAGGATCAGGGTGAAGACCTCTCCCAGACCCCAGTACCTGTGCTCCCAGAAACTGACTTTTTCATCCCTGCTCTGTTCGACTTGTGCCACAGAGCAACGGACGCGCTGCACATCCCATGGCCTGAACCTCCGCCTCGCCAACAGGTCACAAGGCTGGCAGGAAACTATTTCTACTCGAAGCAGCAGGCCGCTACTAGGCAAAAGATGCCCGTGCACCCGGACTTCCTCACAGAACTAACGCACACCTGGCCTCAGCCACGAGCCCCTATGCTTCTCCCCCTCTCACAGTTCCTCGATATGGATGGGATGGATGAAGTGGGAATAGCTAACGTGCCTCAAATCGAAGACACTTTAGTGTCTCACCTAGCTCGTAAATCATCAGGAACGAAACCAACTCTCCCCAGCAAGGCTTGCTGGGCCTCGGCGTCTCTTCTCAAGAAATGCTACAGGGCTCAAGGACTCGCGGCACGCGCCATGAACGCGTCTGCGTTAATGCAAGCTTACCTAGCAGAAAAACTGCAACAGCTCCAAACGACAACGGACAAGCAGGCGGCTGCTGAATTGCTGGATGAAGCCCGTAGCAACAGACTTCGTGCTCCGTATGATGGGGAAAGCTGTTGTTGCACAAGGCAGGGGAATGGCGGAAGTGGTCTTCGCGATCCGCCACCTCTGGATGACTCTGACGGATCTCCCGGAGGGACAGAAGGTGCCTTTTCTCCACCACTCGATAGAGCCGGCGGGATTATTTGGTAAAGCTTTGGATCGAATTCAGACCAAGCTGGACCAAAGGCGCAAACAGGCCGAAGCTCTCCGGGTGGGCATCCCCCGGAGAAGTTTTGCCCCCCCAAGAGAGTCTGCTGGTAGCAGACCTGCTCTCGTCTCGTCTCGCCTCGGCACCACTCAGCAACCCTTGCCCCGCCGCAGAAGCGGCTAGCATACGAGGAAGAGCCCCGGCAAAGACCCCCGCAGGGCTCACCTCGTACCGAGCACGCGTGGAGCAAAAACAGGTTTGTCCCCCGCCAGGCGACCAAACACAGGGACTCCTCGGCGAATCGGGACAACAGAAAAAAACGTGCCTGATAAACCAGGTCCACGTGTCCACTTTACAGGGTCACCCGCCCACGTGGTAACGGGAATGATCCCTTCATGTCCAGACTTTGCTTGTAACACAGTACAATCAGCTGGTATATTTACAGCATGCACAAATCATGCCTTCTCGGCTGTGAGTGACATAAAATCATGTACGTCATTGCACAAAAGCACAAATAAAGTTCATGAAACAGCTCCTCTCTGTTTTATTGAAGAAGAAAAAACACACAAACAACAACAACACAGAACAGGTCTCCGACCTGCAAGCCGTCATAAAGAGAGAGGCCCTTTTTTCCCCTCTCTCTCACGGCTCACGGGGTATTAGCATAATTGATAAGCTCCAGCAGAGCGCCTCTGCAATGAGCAGACGCGGAGGCGTCTGCGAATCACTCCCCCACACACACACACACCTCTCAGGAAGACAGGTGGGGAGGGTCATGTGCTCAAACCCTAGTTCCATTATGAACAACGGGAGAGCCAATACACTGACCAGACGGACACGTGACATGTCAGCTCCTCAGAGAGGCAAGCTGACAACGTCTGATAATGGGGGGGCTTCATCAGACTCCCTCAGGCAGCTACAATTTTCACACCTTCTCAACAATGACTGTTTTCAGCCGGTTGTAGGTAAAAACAAACCAGAGCCGAATCAGATTTCTCTTCCTGTTTTTCAAGAGGAACTGAGCTCCCTATCATCAAATAATCTCAAGTCTGCCAAACCAGGAGGTACATCCCCCACACTCGCACGGCGCAGCTTCTCCTGTGTTATTAACAAGGGACATGAAATGCCCAAATAGTACTCAGACAGCACGTCTCTCCCCGTTCTGTGCTGATCTAAAACTACTTTCAAATATAATCCCCCCAGGGGGTGACACACGGACCCCGGTCGGTCTGTCTGGTGCCAACGCTCCATTAAAGCGGAGGGCCAGTAAACTGGACCATCACAAGGATCGTAGTGGAGTTAGGAGATCTGCTCGTTTACATAAAGCCCGAGATACACTCGAGCGTCCTCACGATACGCCTATACGCAGCGTACGTACGCTGTGGCAAAAGCGTAGCCCCGCGTAGCCCCTCAGGGCACGTACGCGCAAAAGTATTTTTTTACTACGCATACGCGATGCGCGGTGTCTGAACATAAACTTCCCCGGCGCCGGACTGTTTTGTATGTTACACAAATTAAATAAATTCCCCTTCTTTATCGCTGATCGGGCCTTTTCTTTTGTTTTTTTGCCTAAAGTCAAGTAACCGCTTCTTCCTCCGTTCACTCGATGATTGAAATGAATGAATTCAGGTCCTACCTGGGTGCGGCGATGTTTTAAATATCCCTGGTGGGCTGTGTGCTGCAGGAAAAGCACTCCCTGTTATTATTTTTATTTCTGAGAGAACTTTTTACAACATATATAGTAGAAACACCGCATGAACACCGCCGCGGTCTTCAAGGCGCTACATGAGCTGGCTGTCAATCATTTCAGTAGGCGTGTCAGCAAGTAACCAATCAGCGAGCTCAGTTGAGTCCCCTCCGTGTGCAGCTGCTCATATTACAACAAGGAGAACGCGAGCGTATAGTTTCTGACATATGCTGAAGCATATCAGCAAAACACATACGCACAAAATGCGCGCGTAGAGTGGCGTACCTGAGGACGCATGAGTGTATCTCGGGCTTAACTCGCAGCCTCACAACAGAACTCCAGATTTAGAGGAAGAAAATATATTTTCTGTTCCAAACCTGTCTAATAAAGTTGACAGGCGACATTGGCCTTCAATTATCCCTGAGCGGGGTAACTTGGGAGCACATCAACAAGAAGGCCTTCCCAATCTGGTTGACCCCCAGAGGTTAACAACTTCTGTGTCACCAGAAAATGTGGTATTGACCATACAGAATGCCCGTGCTAGTTCAACACAATCTTTATACGCACAAAAGTGGCGCATCTTTGAAGCCTGGTGCTCAGAAAGAAATATTATTTCTTATGCATGCGACTTGGCTCAACTCCTGACTTTCCTTCAGGATTTATTGGAAAAGGGTTGTTCTTACTCAATGATCAAAGTTTTCCTATCAGCGATCTCGGCCTGCCATGAAGGCTGGGGACATAAGACACCCAGAGCACATCCAATCATAATAAGGTTTATGAGGGGTGTCCTTCGGACCAAACCACCCAGCAAGACCCTGACCCCTGGTTGGGATCTTGGCCTGGTCCTGGGGCTCTTTGTGGCCCTCCATTCGAGCCACTGAGTGAGGTTAAGATAGATTTACTATCTTACAAAACTGCTCTACTCCTGGCACTTTGCTCAGCGAAACGCGTGAGTGACCTCCATGCATTATCTGTACATCCAATGTGTACCAGATTCGTCCCTGACAGGTCAAAGGTCACCTTAAGGCCTAATCCCGCATACACCCCTAAGGTCTTGACCTTGAACCTCAGGAGTCTGGACTTTGATCTCTCCTCCTTTCCACCGGCCCCTGTTCTCACTCAGGAACAGGAAAGGCTACAGGCTCTCTGCCCAGTGAGGGCTTTACGCACCTACATGCAGAGAACAGCCGAATGGAAGAAAACAAACCAACTGTTCATCTGCTTTGCAGCACCTGCTACAGCAGGGGTAGGGAACCTTTTTGGCTGAGAGAGCCATAAACGCCGCATATTTTAAAATGTAATTCCGTGAGAGCCGTACAATATTTGAATAACTAAAAACAAGTAAATGTGTACATTTTATGAAACCCAACACTTTTAAAGTACAATAAGTATCTGAATGCTTTTTAATAACATTGTTATGCTGTTGTTAACAATGATAAATAAAGTATTTCTTACCATTAATGTGACTTCTGGTGCTGCATGGTTTTGCTGATGGCCTTGTAGTCTGGTTGATATGTATTGAGGTTAAGTTGACCACCTGAATGACCGTAGGGCTTTACGCACCTACATGCAGAGAACAGCCGAATGGAGGAAAACAAACCAACTGTTCGTCTGCTTTGCAGCACCTGCTACCGGGAGAGCCCTATCAAAACAACGCATCTCACATTGAGTGACTGAGGCCATTAAGAGGGCATACAGTAGCAAAGGTCAACAGGTACCCTCTGGAGTGCATGCTCATTCCACTAGGGGCTTGGTCACTTCCTGGTCATTATTTAAGGGTGTACCAGTCGCAGACATCTGTGCTACTGCGAATTGGAGCTCATTAAACACTTTTGCAAAGCATTACAGTTTGGATGTTACTACAGGTGATGTCACTCAGGCTATCCTTTCTAACACACAGTAGAAAGTGGCCTTGAGGTGCCTGTTGGTCACAGGTAGACGTTCACTTTAGCATGCATTTTACTGAGCATTTCAAGGGCGTGAGTGGATTATGTTCCCATAGCAAGTATGTTGCACCGAGAGACCAACTGAAAGGGAACTGAAAGTTATGCACCATAACTCATGTTCCCTGAAGGAAGGGAACGAGGTGCAACATAGCTGGCCCTTTTCAATGCTGAAAGCTCGGTGAAGTGCAAACTTTGGAGAAAGATGGAGGGGCGCAAGCCGCTTAAGTAACCAGAGGGCGGGGCCTCTGGCGCGGCGGTGACGCCCCTTGCCGTAAAGGCGTGAGTATATTCCTTCAGGTAATCGCGCGGGGGCGCAATTCCCATAGCAAGTATGTTGCACCTCGTTCCCTTCCTTCAGGGAACATGAGTTATGGTGCATAAGTTTCAGGTTTGCTGTCTCATTACTTACTGTAAATTTTAAACCAAGTGAAAATAAAATGAGCTCCATGTTTTCCCTCTGGATATTTGTAGAGTTTTTGCAGGCCTCTTAAACCTTTCTGAATGTAGTTTTCATATTTATAGAAAACTAGAGCAGTATTTTGAAACCTGCACAAGAACCTTTCGTGCCAGAATGCATTTAATATTGCAGCCCTGAATGTCCAGGTCTTATCATTTTGAAGATAAACAATAATTATATATATTTTTTAAATGGTCCAAATTTTCCCATCTTCCTGTCTAAAGTAAACTCTATATTAAATCATAAACATGGCTGTGATGGCCATGGTGGGTACAGTGGGGGTGGTGGCGGACAATGAAACAATGTGCATACAGTTTTGCAAGCCCTGAACGTGAAAACTGGTCATCATTTTCAAAAATAGGCCACTTCACTGGTCACAAACACCCAGAATTCAGATCAACTGTGTCTGAAATTCTGCCTATTTTGTTACAATTTTCTGTCAATTTAAATTTACCAACCTGCCTCCAACACTTACAGTTAGACATGAGCTAACTCGGAGCACAGGGTGGATGTGACTGCTAATCTAAGAAAAATGCACAAATCAATACAGCATCACATTTTATCATAAGTTAGCCAACTCCATTTGGCAGTAATGGACCTATAATTTAGAAAATTACCTTCCTGTTCGATAGAAGAAGTTAAACTAGTGATTGAGATCAGAAACGTGGGCTTCACTGAAACATCAAATCAAAGTGGAAGTGGATTATTTTTGTTTGTTTGTTTGATCAGCTTTTCTTTTCCAACAAGAGTCACCCCTTGCTTGTCGTTAACAACGACATAGATATATATTTATAATAAAATAAAAACTTTTGCAAAACTTAAACCAATCAGTGTGTTATGAATAATAAATGCAAGAATCAACAGAAATGTTGCTTATCACAGAATAACCAATAATCCCTTCTAATTGCATTAAGTTTTGTTTTTGTCTTCTCTGTTTGGGCGCCTGCAGCTTTAGTTCTGCAAATCTAATTTTGTAATCACTGCACAGGACACACGTGTTCTCATTAAAATCCAAAAGCAAACACATTTGCTTGTTTTCAAAGCAACAAATCACCGTACACATTTAATAGCGGTAAAACTGTTTTTCACATTTTAACACACCACAAGGTGGGGTCCACATGCAAGAGGGAAAAAATCAGTTCAAACAAAACACTTTAATATGTTTGGCTAGTTTGGAAAACTGTTAATTGTATTTGTTTCATTTATTACTTGTACATTTATTTGGGGATGTTTGTTTCAGCACAGGTTAACAATACAATTGAGGCTCTTATTAGCTGGGGATTCCTGTGTTTTGTTGCAGAGGTCACACCGGTCCACCCACAGCTGGAGCCGTAAGAACAGCTGTTCTGCAATCATCTCCAAAGTCGTGGCTTCTCAAAACAATGTTATCCAAAGCCAGGACAGCTTTACGTTAATGTTTTGCATTTGCTCATTTCAGATCTATCAAAAATGTACCTTGAACAATGCACAAGTTTCCCTTCTATTAAAAATAATGCAGCTTTAAAACATCTCACTGCCTCTATAAACAAAACAAAACAATGATTTATTCCCCAGAGGGTTTTTTTTACTTGAAAATTGTCCTTCTTTTTTTTCTTTCAGCAGAAAAAGGCAGATGGCACCCTTTCTGATTCTTTGGTTTGTCTTTTCCATGCTCCTTCCTCCTCCTCCTCCTCCTCCTCCTCAGCATGCCGCTGGCACAGAACACCCAGCAGACTGGATTTAAAGGGAATTTGCGACTGTTAGTCGAAACCTTAGAACAGCCACACCTTCCTTTTAAGATCTTGCCTGCTGCTCTGTCTCACCGCCTCCAGCCCTGGACTCTCACTGATGTTTTCTGCTTCCGCTGCTTCTTCGCTCTGTGCAGAGTGAGGGGGGACACATTGCTGAGGTTACGCAAGGGATTTATTCAGTACCTGAGAAACGGATTCAGAGAATCAGGGAGGACTGGGCTCAAAACAATTGGACCGTAGTAAGGTTTGGTTTATGGGTGAACATGAGGCAGACATGTTCGTGCAAATGCAGTGAAATAAAGCGTTCATCAGTCAGAAGTGATTCTGCCGCTCTGCAGATTTCCACCCGTCCATCACCCAGCAGCTGCCTCCTCCTCGACTCTCATCTCTCTCTCTCTCTCTTTAAAAACTAGACTTCTTCACTCATAAATAAAAAGACTATTGCTCTTTCTCTCTGCACATTTCACACAAAAGATCTAAATCTCTTGGTTTATTTATTCTCTGTCAGTCAGTAACACATTCCTCAGCTGCTCTTTTATTTTTCCCTTCTTTTCTTATCTGTGTACTTGGAGCTTTATCTAAGAACAGGGGCGCATCAACAGCACTTCATTTGAAATCCTTTTGTTTTTACTTTGGTTCAGTTTGTCCTCAGCTAAATCAAGACCTTTTCCCCCTCTTTCAAAGGAAAAGCTAAAGAGAAAATTGCAGAGATTAATCACATTTACGATGCAAAGAGGACCTTTATTTGCAAATGAATGAAATCAGTGTAGAAACCTATACAGTACATGTTCTGCCAGTGATATGACACTAAACAATGTGTGAAGCTACAACAGCTTCATTAATGCTCACAAGTTTTCAGATCGGTTTTAAAACATTATCTCTTTTCTTTAAAAATCTCACAAAGCAGCTTTATGTGGCTCCAGATAATGGGAAAACCCACCCTTAAAGCAAATCATCATATATTTTTTTTTTGTTATATGTGGCTCCTTGCATTTGGGGTGGCTGTGGCTGAGTGGTTAGAGCAGTCATCTTCCAATGCAAGAGTTGGGGGTTCAATTCCACCACCAGTCACATACTAAAGTGTCCCTGGGCAAGACACTGAACCCCTCATTGCCTCCGATGTGTGTCCCATCAGTGTATGAATGTGATAAAGCTCTGCTTAGTCTTCGTACACATATAGCAGAGTGCTGTATGAATGGGTAAATGAGTGCTTTGAGTATTTTTGATAAGATAGAAAGCCGTTATATAAGTTCAGTCCATTTGAGTGCTAATTCTCAACCCATGTTTAAATGCTTGTACACAATTTATGTTCTTCAGAAATAAATGGCTCAACAGATGCTCAGATTTTAAACAAAGCCTGGATTACAAATCAGTAATTATCAGTGATGAAGCTGCCTTTTGTTTCCAATGGCTGTCACATAGTCCTCCTGTTTACTTTTCTGCACAGTTTAACTGCAGTTTAACTGTTTTTGGTTGCAGTGTCATAAAACTGCCTCAGATATAATAACAGACTTTTCAATGTGATTTAAAGTCTAATACATTTGCTTACGCATACTCGCTTTATCTGCTTCCTTGTTTAAATAATAGCAATTAGTGTTGCTGTTTTTTTTTGTTGCCTCCTTGCTTTGATGACATTTACAAAAAAACAAGGAAATATGGAAAGTTTATGATAGTTGATATTTGCCGTTGCAGTAGCACTGACCACATCAAGCTAACCTGAGTGGGTTGTTCTCATCTTAAAGGAGCTCAAATCTAAAATATTTTAAACAGTTTATGTGAATGCTGTTTTCTGAACATTTATTTTACATTACAGTTACACACATCAAACTGTTATGGTCTATAAAATAGATTTAACATGAACAACAATGAAAATTGTAAGGTTGAAATTGTTTCAATTTAGCTAATCTACTTTGACCTTGGCCCTCCATGGACTAGCTGTTAGTTCCTCAATCAGGATTAAACTTTTTAATTTTTATTCTGACGTTTGCACAGAACCCCACTTCAAAAATATCAGAAATATTGCTTTTAGTTATTAAAATTGGTAAATTGCAAAAGCGTACCTTATATATATATATTTTTTTTTAAATGTTTCTTTCTTCTGAGGCATTACCTGGAATAGCAGGTAATAAAGCTTCACTTGATGTTTTCTTTGAACTTCTTAGTCTAAAAACAGAAACTCTGAGATCTCAGTTGCCATGAAACCAGTTTTGAGTTCAGCATGCAGAGACATCATCACGTTCCCTCCACTCTGGTAACCAGGAGGCTGGTCTGTGCGTGAAATAAATGAGAAATATGTTTTTCACACGATCAGTGAAGACAAAGCTTGCAGGGTTTTATGATTCTAACACATCCGTTTAATATTTTAGACATATTGTTCATTGGACTCATGTTTTGTCAGCAGTCTAACCCCAACACAAATTATTTTACTGTTATATTTCTGAATTAAATGTATTAAAATAGTTATGTTTTAACCAACAAAAGTAATCAGTGACAGCAATTAATTGGTCTTAATATTTTTTAATTACCTATTTTAACATGTCACTGAACATGACACATTAATTTGGTGGATACTTTGTTATTAATTAACTTGTTTCCTTTGACAGAAAAATGTGTGATGTTAGCTCCACTATGAATATAATTAGATTTAGGATTAAAACATTCAAAATAAAATGAAGGATTATTTGCATGAACCTTTAACTGATAATTGGCTAAAAGCCAATGAAACATTTACATAATTGTCATCAATCTTTCTTTATGCACACACACACACACACTAAGATAAAAGATGGTGGCTCGAGATTATCGCTGTATGTGGATGTTAGAATCAGTTAAATAAGAAACAGATCCTAACAAATCCGTTTTGTATTTTGTGCTGAGAGCAATCAACCATAGACACACACACACATTGATGATATCTTGCTTTGAAAAAGTCAAAAGGTTCAAGTGGGTCAGAGAAGACTGACAAGTTATTTATAAGCATGTGATGTTCTGTGTGGGTGTCTGTCTGCAGATACTGCACAAAAGTGTGGAAGTGTGGGAGTATGAATGTGTTTGTTGGACACTAAGTACTGGCAGCAGTGTGGGTTAAACACTGTTAGTCACTTTGATGTGCTGATGGAAATGTTTTCATCCCTGTAGCAACAGGAGGTTGTCCAATTTGGACATTCATTTTGTGCCTGAGATTAAATGCATTTGAAATAACCAAGTAAAACAAATCAAGAATTGTTATTACACTGAATATAAGCTTTATTCTTGAACACTGATGTACAGTCGGGCCCTAAAATTCCAACCCGACCCTGCCCCAGCCCGTAGCCATCATTTCCAAACCCCATCCGACCTGATGAATTAAGAGTCAAACATTTTTATTAAGCTTTGACTGCTTATATAGTTATTAACGGTTGGCGGACATGTGTGGCTGAATAAAGGGGGCAGAAGTTTGGAGCTGAGGGGGTGTTTGTCCTTTTATGGCTGTCGAAGCACATTAAATCCCTGCTTCTGCCTGCATTCTGCATTATTCAAACACAGACCCTGCTCTGACATGTCGGATATTTTGGGATCTCACCTGTTTGGGTCGTCGGCCACGCACGCCTGCTGAGTGCAGCATCATCAAGTCAGCACGTGGTCAAATGGCCGTGTGCGGCTGGTGATTGTATGGTAAGCCATGTTGCCATATAATAGGCTATATGCCACGGACTTCCGTTCTAGCACTTCTGCATACATGAGCCCGACCGCGCACTTCCGGTTAGCGGGAAAGACACGAACATAAATGACTAAATACAATTAATAAAACATCTACATACACACCAATAATAACTCTGTACACATATAAATCTATAGCGACGTTTCCCTTACGGATAGCCGTGACAAATTGTCGCCCAACTCCCCCTCGGCGGGGGAACGGAACAGCTGTACCCACCGGTGGGCGGACACAACGGAACTCGCGTGTAGTGCCAGTAGCTCGCAGCCGCTTCCCGTTTCGGGTCGTTGTCATGGTCTGCTACGTGGAGCTAACGCTAACAACAACGGAGGTGGATGGGAACCGGAAGTGCAGGATGTGGCCGATATTTTAACGGAAGTACGTCACAACTGCCCGTGGCATATAGCCTGTTGGATCGTTAGCCGCCCGCATCCGCTGACACAATCAAAAGCCCAATACTGGCCTGGCCCACACATTAAGCACATTATTATGGCCTGGCCTTAATCTGGGTTGGGCTGGGCCGGGCTCCTGATTCGGGGTAGAAATGACAGCTCTAGTAGTAATGTTCTGTGTTCTTAAAAAAGAGTTCTGCAAGTTAAGGACTAAACGATGGTTGGCTCTCAAGCTATTTAAAAGATTGTGAAATGAGCAGATGTGCTTTTCTTATTTAGCTTTATTTTTATTTAAGTGGAACTCTTCCATCCAAATGAAAGGAAGTTTGGAAACTAACACAGCAGCTGTGGCTCAGACTGCAGCACAGATAATAACTTTGAAAACAGAACTCTGACAGGAAAAAGGGAATGGATATTTTACAAACTTGGCTTCAGTTTGAGAACACTTACAGCCCTAATTATCAGAGAACGTAATCTGTTTTTGGCCTGTTTTAACTTTTCTCTTGGTACTCATATATTTTTAATCTCTTTAATGTCAACACATACAGTAGTTCTTAAAGTTCAGACACAATGACTTCCTAATGTTTTGTACAACTCACAACTTTCACCTCAGCATTTGAAGAAGGTTTTCAAACATTGTAATTTAAATCTGAAAACGGATTTAGGCTTTGAGGCTGCTCTTTTCAGACAGCATTTTATTTATGAGTTTATTATGATTTAAATAACTCTATTGTCTCAATCTCTGGTGCAATCATTGCAATGCCCTTTTGTCTTTTAAACACCAGCAGTTTTCCAAAACTCAATCTGTGTGTGGTTGGAGTATGTGTTGTGGGTGACTCAGCTACTGCGCATCAAATTTGAGCTAAATATCTAGAAAAATGCCATGCTTGAGCCATAGCAACCATCTTGAAATAGGTTGCATTCAAACGTTAATAAGTTGTAGAGGCACATCCAATGATCACTCTGTGAAAGATTCATCAAATCCCATTTAGTCATTCATGAAATAATTTACTTATTGAGATCCTGAGTCATGCTCAATAATCCAGGTAGAAAAATCTAACAAAGTAAAGTCAGGTCCTCTTCTTCTTATTGAAAAGTCTGCTCTTTTATCCACTAATGAAGTATTTTGGTTAAAAGACTAAATATTTTAACTAGAAGAATCCATCTAGAGGACCTGACTTTACTTTGTTAATTACTTACAGAGCGCCTACTCCATTATTTTATGCGCTGCACACTTTGTGTTACACGCGACAGTATGAACAGTACTTTATACAGTTTGATTGATAATTGTACCACACAATTTCAGTGTAATTCTATAAAGTTTGTATGTACTTTATCATGAACTGACATTCCAATTTGTTGGTTTTATTTGCTGTTTCAGTTCCTTAATTTTCCATTGAGGTTTTGCGTGTTTGGAGACATTATTCTCCACAGCTGGGCAGTGAACCGTAGTGTACTTTGACTTGTTATGGAGTTTAGGAGTTGCTGGGTGGGCAAGTGAGGATGGATGCTGTACTCACTGAAGCTGGCACCTCCTCCCCTCCTTCTTCTCCTGGATCATCCATCTGCTGCAATGTTAGAACCTCCTTATCAAGCTGCCACCAGATTAGTCCCCAGGTTTTTCCTCCATGTGGATATCTCCACCAGCCTCTTGTCGTTTCTTCAACACATGGTGCAGCATTTTACCCTGACAGACTGTAAACTGTGAGATAAAATCCTAACATTCTTCTTTTGTTAATACATAGTTTATGTGAATAATGTGCTATTGGACTGATTGTGTAGCTATCGAAATGGCACCGGCAACAAAACTAATGCTGTCCTTGCATTTCATGTGGCTTTTTTTTTTTACTGTTGGCAATGAGTTAAATGCAGAGTGTGATAACTTAGACATTGCTGACCCCAGATACAGTAAGTGATAGGGCTGCTGTCCTATAGGAAACATATGGAATGAGGTCTGTGAAATTGCAAAAAAAAAAAAAAAAAAAAGCAAACAGAAACTAGAGAATTTGCATTTCCTGTGAAAATGCAGTGTGAATGCTTCTTGCTTAGAAATGTAAAGAAAACAGCTTAAAAGTACTTTGAAATAACAGAAAGAAGCTTACATTATCAGAAGGAAGCAGAAAGAGCACAACTGTTATAATGGACTGCCAGCCTGCTACCGATATAAATTGCTGATGTGACCATATGTGTTTGGGTTCGCTCTCAGCTACCACTATACCTAATTTCAGCTGAATAGCTCTAAAAATGCCTGAGTTATTGTATTATTTTATTTTTATCAAAGATGGCCATCTTGGATTTTTGATTTGGATGGATTATGTGCTAAGGAACGTACTCAGCTATAAAATCACCAAATTTCAGTTCTATATGTGTAAAAGTGGCTAAGTTAAAACCAAAAGTAGCACTTGTGGCCATCTTGGATTTTAGATTTTCATTCAGTATTTGATGGGAAACATTTTCAGCTCTCATCACACCAACTTTCAGCTCAATATGACTGAAATTGGCTGATTTATAGTTGTTGATTTTTTGCAAAGGTGGCCATCTTGAATTTTTGATTTTCAGTCAGACTATTAGGGATAGTTGTCAGCTACCAATATGACAAATTTCAGCTGAATAGCTCCAAAAAACAGCTGAGTTATTGTATTTTTCTACTTTAGAGGCCAATGTGGAAATTTTATTTGAACAGCTAAATAGTAGCTAAAAAAGATAGTTTAAATTACTTTTTTGAAGCATTCACAAAATAAGTTCAGCAAACAAGTTGCGTTTAATTGAGTCTCATAGTTTAACTAACTTGCTTTCTTACATTTAATTGCTTCTCTAAATCAGACAGTTGTGTTAGTAAAATATTGAAAACAACATTATTAAATACCCTGATGCATGCTCAATAATCCAGGTAGAAAAATCTAAAAAAGCTTTAAGTCTGGTCCTCTGGACATTCAAAAAACAAAGCAAAACAAAACAAAAAAGTAGAAACATTTCGTCTTTCGTCCGAAAGACTTCCTCAGAGTGCTATTTATAAGACTGAGCTGAACACAGCATCTCAGACTGAGGAAGTCTTTCAGACGAAAGACGAAACGTTTCTACTTTGTTTTGTTTTGATTTGTTTTTTTGAATGTCTAGAGGACCAGACTTAGCTTTTTTTAAACATTAGTAAAGGTTGCAAGTTATGTTGATCAGTATGAAATGGATCACACTTTCAAATAATGTACACATTTTTTTATGTTTGTTTTTGATTAAAAAATATATACCATACATCTATTTTAAATTTCTCATATTTTCATTTCTTTCCAGGCTGCCAAGCTTCCAATGTCCATCATCATTGTTGGAGTGGGTCAGGCTGAGTTTGATGGTATAATTACATCATCTTCTAACTAAAATAAAAAAGGCATATTTCATGAAACTGATTGGGAAGCTTTATGAATTTTTATAAGGTTTAAATTATTGTGTAGCTGGTGGTTTATCAAGCTGCATTCATGATTTCATTCTTTCCCATTGGCTGCAAGTGAGACGAGCAGCAATGTTTCAGAAGCAAGAGAGAGAGAGAGACAGAGAGAGAGAGATTACAGCTTGAGCTGTAAATCTGTGTAATAACTTGTAATTTGTCAGCTTTCTGAAGACCAGATGAATTTGATGACACCATCCACAGAAACTAAAACAAAAGGAGGTGATCATTTTTAATCAGCTGTATGTTTTTAGAATTTCCCCTGCTGAGCTTGTGTGTACCATTCTGTTTAAAGGTTGTGGCTGTATGAAGCAAAAATAGAAAGCACAGGAAATTCACACAGGTAAAAAAGTAAACCACCGCACATCTAGTCTCAACTTTAACTTTTGGTCTACTGTAAGTCTGTTGCCATTTAATAATAATTTTAAAAAAAAAGTTTGTTTTTTATTACAGTCAAAGATAACCTTGTTGACAGTCATTCAAAATAAAAATTACTGTTCAAACCCATCAAAGTCAGGAGCGACGTTGATGCGAGGGAGGGTGCAGACATAATTGTAGAAGAAATGGATGAGGTTAATTGCTGGGTTTGTAGTGTTCTGTGCTGATGACTCTAAATTACAGTCTATGCTAAATAAATTAGTTGATTGAATGGGCAATGAAGACTGTACTACTAAACATTCTTATCATTTACTAATAAATAATCAAAATGCAGACTAGCCTGATGCCTAAACCACAACCTTTGTATCAAACTTGTCTGTGTTAAAGCAGCTGTTTCTGAAGAGTTTTAACACCCAGTGTGTGTTTGTACGTGTGTGTCTTCCAGCTATGGTGGAACTGGACGGTGATGACATCAGGATCTCATCCCGAGGGAAACCGGCAGAGAGAGATATTGTTCAGGTGACTGTCGTTCAGAGTGTGAAAGGTCCTGTGACTATTCTCTGTAGACCTACGACTGTGACATTTAGAAAGTGGAGTTTTCTCCAGAGTCCATTTCATAGTGCTGAAGTGGTAAACCTTTATTCTTGTCATGGACCAAATCTTTCTGTTTGCATTTCACAATAACTGGTGTGAAATATGTCAAAGCACCACCTGTCTGTCGACAAGGACGTCTGTGAATTCAATATGGCACAAACTCAGAACATGTTTCACATGAAGAAACCTGTTGTCTCAGTCACATTTGATGCTTCAAATGTCCCCCATGGGATTAATAAAGTATCCATCCATCCATCCATTCATCCATCCATCCATCCATCAACCCCAGACAAGCTGTTTCAGCTACAGTGAGCTCAGCTGACATCTGCTTCCATCTGAGGTGTCAAAACTCAAGATTTAAGTAACTACCGGTACTGTTGGCAAAAGAGTATGTGCAGAGATTCAAGTCTTTTATATAACTCCTTGCAACAAGTCATCCAGACAACTAACATTACCTGTACTGAATATTTCCTGATCCATGCTCAATAATCCAGGTAGAAAAATCCAACAACGTTAAGTCAGGTCTTCTGGGCAGGTTCTTTTTTTTGTTGAAACGTTTCATCTTTCATCCAAAAGACTTCATCAGTCCAAGGAGCCACAACAAACTCAGTCGTATAAATAGCATCTTCACATACTGTAGTTGGTCAACCTGTTTGATGGTGCTCTGGTTTCTGGAGTCCGCTGACTGATGGCTTCAGTAAACTTATACTTATACACTTATAAACTCGTTTGTTTCTGTTTGAGGTGGTGTCTTACTGAGCTGGGACTGCTGGAGATTAGTTGGTCACTCAGAATTGCGATTAAAGAGGTACATTTTCAGCCAAAGTCTCACTGAATTCTGAACATCCACAGCCAGACATGTGTCTGTGTTGTGAGCAGCCAGACAGTTTTTGAAAACTGCAGCTTTGTGTCATACGCTTCAAACATGTATTCTAGGCCATGCTCATTATGATACTGCCCACTTCTGTCTTTACACTTTACACTCCACAGCTCATTTTGTAGCCGCTTTGGCAGCTGGCCCAACATTTGATTTAATCTACTGGAATACACTTTTGACACACACCAGTCAGATTTGGATCAATTTCCTTCTAAAACAAAGTTAATCAATGTTTTTTAATCCAGGACATTAACCTTGAATGTTTTTTGTTAAGACTATAATTCCCATAGAGGGGACAAAAAACAGCTCTAGTGCTCTTGAGATGGGTTTGAAACGGTCATGACAAAAAATCAGAAAGGTTTGGGACACCACAAATACTCTGAGGTTATTTTTTGACAGAAACTGTTACACAAATCGTTTAAACACGTTCAGAACTCACGCAACAACATTTTGAGCCTCTGTGATTTATGGAAACTGAGAACTCCCATGAGCATTCAGCACCAGTGACAGCCCAGTGAGATGCCACCTTTAAACTGAATCAATTTCCTTGGGTTACCTCAACTCCTCTGCCCTTGAAGGAATAGCTAGTTTCAGTTCCTTTAGATGAGGTTCTGCAGAAATTGTTGTGAGCATTTATATTTCTTTGTATGGTCTTGTTTAAAGATATTCTGATTAGTTTTGACCAACAATTTGTAACAGAACAAGCAAGGCTTAGACCAAAAATGGTTTGCTATTTTCCCAAAACAGCTCCAGTCTCAAGTCATTCATGCAAACACTTATTTATTCACATTTAAGTTGATGTCAGTTTCTTGTGACACAGTTATTTACATTGAATGGAACTTAAATAAGAATCTTGAAAAAGCATCACATATTCACCAAAACTATCCATTTGTTTTTTTTTTATTTAACTGTTGAACACATATTAAAAGAAGGCAAAATGTCAGATTCTTTAATGTCTGATGTGATTTTAACAACACTACATATTGATGGTAGTGATTATTACAGTGCAATATTGTAATTTGTAGACTAAACCATTGTTTCACTTCTGATGTTGTGTTTGCTTCCTTGTTCACACTGAAAACAAAGTTAAACAAAACACCTCCTGCACACAGACACCAATTTACATGAATCTGTGTGTACACTTTATCCAAGCTGAGGGAACAGATTTTTATTATCTTGGTTTTAATTCAACAGATATTTCAGAACAGCTTTATTAATTTATACTTGTTAAGGAATATCAACAATACCAAATGTGAAATAATTAAAACACACTACTGGGTGTTTTTACCTAAGAAATGTATCGTTTCAGATTTACACTGATACCAAACAAAATTCATTGCAATACAACAAACTAAACAATGTAGCTTTAATGAAAAAAATTTAACTGAGCAAGTTGTACTCAACCACCTCTTCACCCTCTGTCTAAATCACACAAAAAATTGGGATGTAGGAGTTGGGGTCTTGACCCTGATGTTGTGTTTATGTCTGTGTCTAGTATCTAGCCCCATCTTTTGTCGTGTTCATGTCTTGCATCATTTCTCCTTCTCTGGCGTCTGTGATTACCCACAGGTGTTATCACTTGGCTTAATTGGTGTTTCCTGTGTGTACAGTAAGTCTGTGTCTCTGTGTTAGTCCTTGTCCTGGCATTGCTTATTTATCCACTGGTGATGATCTATCTGTATTGTGAGTACCCCCTGTTCATTTTATGTTTTGTTTTGCTGCCATGTCAGCTCATTTGTTCTGTTAATAAATTCTTTATTTTACATATTTCTGAGTCCTTGCCTGCACCACTGGGTTCACCAGCGGCAGCCAATTGTGACATGGGACACCACTGAGACATTAACAAACAAAACATCACAGAGGGAAGGGATAAAACAGGACTTCACCCGAATGCTGAGAATAGCTAAACAACAAGTAAAAAATAAGCATTCCATGTTCGCAAAAATCAACAACTTTTAGAGTTTAAACATAAACCTCTGATTTTTTTCATATTTAAAAATGTACAACTGTAGTAAAATTAAAATTTTGTATGACATTTTGTTAGATGCACTATTAATATGCAATCAAACAGTCTGACATTTTTTATGTTGTTTTCAGTTTGTTCCTTTCAGAGATTACATGGACCGAACGGGTAACCATGTGTTGAGCATGGCGCGGCTCGCCAAAGACGTGCTAGCAGAAATCCCCGACCAGTTTATCTCCTACATGAAGAGTCGAGGAATCAAACCCAACCCCGCACCGCCCCCTTACACACCGCCTGGACATACACACCACCACACACAGATCTGAGGCCCTCCTCCAGGCTTCTGAGGACTGATAGTATGCAGCAGCCACTCGGAGTCCCCAGGGAACTCTCTACCTCCTGTTTGTTTGGTGTATTAGGAGACAAAATGCCAGGAAGTGGATGAAGACTTGTGCTGTTCCCTTCCAGTGACTACTGGAGCAGTACTGTTTTGTTTTGTGTTTGATATGTTTTTTTTGTATCCTTTCTTCAAGAGGGGCTGAACAAAATTTTCAAGACTTGTTGGCAAAAGCCTTTCAGGCGATGACTGTTTGACAGCAGGTTGGTCAAAAAAAGCCCATGTCGTGGTGAAAACTTGTGCCTGTCTTTTTTTTTTAATGTTTGAGGACTAACAAACTTGACTTGCTCGTCAGTCATTGGTGTGGCCTGATTCAGTGATATTTTTTAGGTACCCGTTTCCATCTTGAACAAGTTTTTACATTAGGTGATGATTTCTAGATCTCTTATTACAATGCTTTCTAGCAAACATCACCTCCTGTTTGCTTTACCAAGACAATATTTATAAGAGCATGTTGTATGAGAATTTAATTCCCTTATTCTAGTGTTTAGTCACAAATTGTTTTTTTTCAGAATAGCATGAACGATTTATTAGGAATACCATAAAAACTTAATCCATTTTGAAATATTCTTATTGACCGCACACTAATTATTGATTGTACCAGGTTAATCATAGCTCAGTTCTCTGAGTGCTTCTGTTCATTAATGAAGAAAGTACAAAACGTGCTCTCGTTGGTCAAATGTTTTTTGCACTACAGCCATCTTTTACATGTAAAACAATTATTGATATAATTGCAGTTAAGGCTTTTATTCAACACAGATTAATTTCAATCACAGAGGAAGCATAAAGTTAACGTTTACCAATTTACTTCTAATTACTCTGAAGCTTTGAAGCCTCTAGCATCCTAACAAATGGGTTTCTTGCACACAAATGTTGCTAAATGTGCATGCAGCCAGGGGGCATGAACTTTATTGGCAGTCAGTAGATTGTATTAAACTTTATTAACAATATAAGTTAATCACAATTTTTTTAACTCAGTTTAAAATATAATCCATAACAAAAGTCTATTTTGTGAAACAGAGTTTTAATATAATAAATGCAAGATCATATTGTTTCTGAATATATGATTTTGTAACAATAATTCCCTAAGCTTTGGTTAATGGGATTTTTATTTATTTATTTATTTAATTTATTCAATAAAAAGGCTGGTTTTGTGCAATTTATATGATACAGACACCGCGTTTAGATGCACAAACTCTGCTGCAGAAACTCTGCTTCCTTTTTGTTTCCCTTCTTAGTCTGGATCCTTCTCTGCTACAGACTGTGTTATTCTTGTAATACCGAACAACTTCTCCACGTCTTTTAAATGTAAAAGTTCTTGACATCTCTAGATGGACCATGTAATTATCCTTGTCATATCCAAACACATCTTTTTCTGCTCCCCAGCTCTGTCATGACAAAGCAACACATAAAAAATCCACCTTTTTTTTTTCTAGTTTTGCAAAATACAGTCATTTCAAATTAAATTTGAATGTTTTTGTTTGTTTGTTGTTGTTTTGTTTTTATGTTAAACATTTAAAAGTGAAAGAAAAATATTATGCTGTCAAACAGCATCTGGTTAGAGTAAACTCAGAAGGCAAATTGTTAACCCTAAAACAATATCCACGCATGCACAAAAAAAAAATCCACCACCAACACCAACAACAACAAAAATGTTTAAACATAAATACATATGCCGAAGTCTATGCTCAATAATCCACGTATAAAATCCAACAATGTTCAGTCAGGCCATCCGGATAGTTTCTTTTTTTGTGTGCTGAGACGTTTTGCCTTTCTAGCATGGACTTTGGTGTTTTGAACCAGTTTGACATGGCTGTCGATGAGGGAGAGGGCATGCCACAGAGGCCGTCTTAGCAGCAACATACTGTAACTGTTTTTTTTTTCCACTTTGGAGTAAGCTGTTGGCGGAGAATCAGTTTTTGTTTGGCGTTTCCTCAGACTGATGAACCCCTTTGGATGGAGGGTGAAACGTCTCAGCACACACACACACACACACACACAAAAAGAAACTGTCCAGATGACCTGACTGAACATTGCTGGATGAATATATATGGCAATAAATAGCCACAGTGTGAAGGTTGCAGGAGGTGCTGTGTCAAAGTATTGTCAATTATGAGCTGATTTTTCACTCAGACTGGCACAAGTATTGTCAATTATGAGCTGATTTTTCACTCAGACTGGCACACAGCAGACATCAGCTCTGCTAAAACCATATATTGGGCCCAGTGGCGGGTCTTTTTTTACTTTTTTTTTTTAAGCTCTAATCTTCCTACAACACCTCCTCTTCTGGTTATTGCATTGAGAACAGGAGCAAATATTACATGAACAAAACATATTATCAATTTTTTGTTTAAAAAACAACAACTCCTAAATGATCTAATTTCTGTAGCCCACTATGCTTCTACGGCTTCAGTGACAGTTCTTTGAGATGCTGTCATGTACAATCATGCAACATTTACTGTTTGCAGTCTGATAACGAGGAAACGCACGGGTTTTTGGACAATTTTTGAAATGCAAATGCTATCAAAGTCAATTTAGCGCTTAAACTGAGGTCTGTAACTCACATTTTAATGGTTTTAAAAGCACAGATGTGTTTTATATACGCAGATATTTAATCTTCTGAGTTTTTAAGTTATTTATGAAAAGCACATTTTATTAGCAGGCTGCTCAATAATCACACAACTTAGAATAGTGAAATATGTTTTGCAGTACTCTTTGTTCACTGACTTTGTGTATTATCCCAGAATCAAGTTGAATCAACCAAAATTATTCTTCTGCATATTGTTAATCCAGTGTTTTGGTCAGAAAAGTAATTTTACTACATTTACTCAGTACACTGAAAGTTTATGCTAAAAGCCTTCTGGCTTGTAAAGAGTAGGGGTCCTGACCAAACGGCAAAAGGTGACACCATCAGAGTGAAACTTCCATCTTAGCTCCAGAAAGTATCATTACCGTTCGGAAAATGTGTTCAGGGTAAAAAGCCATTATCTGTGTTCTATGCAAATACACTTCTTGGCAACGTTTTCTAAATCACAACAGAAGGAATACCACTTGACAAAGAAACCGTCGCTGGTTTCTTGTACAGTATTCTTTCATAAATGTCACAGAAAACAATTTACTGCAGTGTGAGTGATTTTACCTGCTGGTTCCGCCGCCTCACACTAAGACTTAAAGATGACACCACCGTGTGAGAAGGAAATAAACAGATCTTACTGTAGGTCACTAACTCTATCAACAGAGTCCTAAAATCACAGATGTCAGTGAATAAATCAAAATCAATCACTGAGACTCTCAGCCAATCTGCTGCTTCAAATGAGCCTCTGTGTGTGTTGGGTTGACTCTTTTAAAACTAACGTGAAAGTGGGCACAAAACAAAAGCCGGCTGAATTGTTTTTAAAGCAGTGGAAGTTGTTCTTTTTATTCCCTTTCTTTCTCTAAATTAAAAATGACTCACTGTAACATAAACTGTAAATGACTCTGGCCTATATTATATGGCTTCATTAAATGCTTTACTTCAAGTACTTGTAAAGGTCAGGAGACTCAAACTTACATTAACTGCTGCAGAGAGTAAAAAGTATGAAAAAGATATTTGAGGCGGATACAGAAAAAATAATTTCCAAATCAGTTATTTACTTTCTTCTGGATCTTGGGTCCAGATTTGTTGAATTAGCTTCGAGGCGTTCAATCTTGGACGTTGCACCTTTACTTGCCATATTTTTCGGACTCTATGGTGCACCGGATTATGAATTGCAATATCAATGAACGGGTCTGTTTTCATACATAAGGCGCACCGGATTGTAAGGTGCATTAAGCGAAACAAGTTCATTTTGACAGATTTTTGAGCACCGTGTACCACATAAATTCAGTTTGAGGTCAGTAAGCACAACCAGAATTATGCATAAAATGCACTGGATTATAATCCGTCGATTTTTGAGAAAATTAAAGGATTTTAAATGCACCTTATAGTCTGAAAAATGCGGTAACTTTTCTTGCACAGAGAGCAGTAGTGATCATTGATAACGTTTGAAATTAAGATTCTGGGGAAAAATTATGAAGAACCATTGTTGCACCTGTTGTCTTTAAGTCTGAAGAAACAGATCTGAATTCTGATTGATGAGCTATTGGCTATAGTCTAAGATTGCCGACAGCTTAAAACAACTTCAATATCAAATATTGCATAGCTTTCCATGCAAACACCAATTTGTAAACTTGTACACTTGCTGATAATTTCACATTGCATGGTTATTCTATCCAGGTTGTTAAGCACTTATAGCCACAGCAGAAGTTAGCTGTAATATTTCCTGTCTAGCCAGCAGCACTTACAGCAGCAATAACTGAACATTTCTGCCAGAACAGCTATGTAACACAAAACTGACAGAAGTGCAAAAGTTTAAGACCTCAGGAATTCATCTTGGTCCCGACCCTACTGGGGATGTCTATTTGTCAGTCCATTCAGGTAAAGCAAGATATTCATTATTTATGCCCTTTTTACAGAACTCCACTTCAAAAGATCTGAAATATTTCTTTTAGAAATGGTTTAATATGCAGATATCTCTGCAAAAATAACTTTTCATCGAATCACTGTGTGTGTTTCAGGATTTGATGATTGCAGTGATTCCAAAACATCCTCGGTTCAGAAGTTGTGAAGTGAGACAAACACTTTATAATATAGTAGTTATGAGCTAAGTGTATTTACTTTTTATTTTTATTTCAAATGGACTAAAATTGATATTTTTATTGTTATGCTTGCAAACATCTCCTCATTCCCAGCCGAGTCCTACAATTTTTTCCTTTGTGTCTGATTCTCACTGCAGTAATATGTTTTCTGGTGGTATAATTCATTAATACACTTCGAATAATGTTAATATTATCAATATTTGTGATGTTAGTTTACAAGCTAACATGGCCTTCAGTGAAAATCTATAAAAAGAAAAGGTATCTGTTTAGTTTTAACAGAGCAAAGAAGCAGCAGGATTTATTTAACTTATAATAATAATAATAATAATGAATTCAATTTATAACGCACTTTTCATTAATGAAAATCTTAAAGTGTTGAGAACTTGAAAAGGCTCTGTTGAATTATTAAATGTAGCAAACTATAAAGGCCTTAATTATTTAAGAGGTGTCTCTCGTTCTCATTTAGTCATGTCCTGATCAGTAGCTGAGATGGATGAGTGAGGATTGGATGTGCAGTGGGACAGCTGGCTTCATTTAAATAACTCAGCACTGAAACTCCCTCCTGGGAAACGTTTGCGTTCAATTTTTATTTGGCAGGAAGCAGAGGGCTTTAAATAAGTCAGTGTGGTCTTAAAAAGATGAAAAAAGACAGTTCGACAGGATCTTACACAGGACTATCATCCACATGAATGAACTTCTCTTTGTATTTTTCAGTTTAGGTTTAGGCAGTCATGGGCACAGTTTTGCTAATTTGCTAACAGCTAATAGTGTTACAAAAACAAATTTTTCATTTTGCGTTTTTGCATTGGAAACTATGGAGTATTAGGGCCTAGCTAAGAAAAAAAAATTACAATCCAGAATAAAGTTGTACAACAATTAAGTCATAATATTATGAGAATAAAGTTGTACGAGAATAAAGTTGAAATAATATGAGAATAAAGTTGTATTATTAAGAGAATAAACTCGTAATGTAACCAGAATA
>JBBPBX010011957.1:30638-54951 GCA_038048925.1 Garcialebias charrua | reverse complement strand
GTCAAAGCCGACATAGGTTGCCATGCGTTGATTGTTTTCGGGCCAAGCAGCGCGGGGGCCGGCAAGCCACCGCAGCTGCTCCAGACCTGTGTTAGCTAGCTGGCTAGCTTCTGCTAGCCAAGCCATGAGCTAGTGTTGGAGCGGCGGCGCGATCAATCTGCAGCTGCTGCTCCAGCCGCTGCTCCAGCCTGAGACGTCCACAGAGCTATTCCAGCTAGTAATTAATCCACATGATGCGATCCTGGTCACCAGTGTTCAAAAGGCCGGCTCCCGTGTTAGCTCCAGTGTTAGCTCTGGAGCTAGCCAGGCCGGAGGTGTAGCCAGGCCGGCCGGAGGTGTTCGCACGGCGGCCTGGCACGATCGGCGATAAATCCGCTGCTGCTTGAGACATCCACAAAGTTCACAGAGACGTTTCCAGCTAGTAATTAATCCATATGAAGCCATCCTGGTCACCAGTCTTCGTCCGGCTCTCGGCAGCTAACCTAAGATGGCGTCCGGTGTTCTACATTAATTTGTGACCGGAGACCCCAGTGACTGAACCTAAAATAGCGTCCGGTGTTCTACATTAATTTGTGACCGTGTAAACTGAAGACCTACTTCCTGTTGCCCAAGATTGCTCAAAAATTGCTCAAAAATGATCAGAATATCTTTTTTCATAAATTGTATCAGAACGAGGTTTCTAGCAGCAGGTAATGTTTTAAAAAGGACATAACGAGCAACACAGCTGTCATTACTGATTACTGGTAAGATTTACCCCCTTAAAATTATTATTTTTTTTTTTTTATTCCAACTTGCTCTGTGTGATTTATTGGCTGTTCACTGCCTCTCTGATGCTAATATGCTAATAATGTAGTGAATTAGAATGACCACCAGGGGGCACTGTGGCCAAACACACCAGCTTCTCATGTTTCTGATTGCTGTTTAGGGGTAGGAGGGAGGTTAATTTGTATCTATTAATATGTGTGCTCTGACTGAATAGGCTTCTGTTAGCCAAATAACACCTGTCAGAGACGGTTCATTTATTGTATGTCTCTCCACTTGTGCACATTTCGTTTAGTCTGCATGCACATGGCTGGCTGTTGTCCTTCCCCAGAGGCTGGTGGGTTTAGGGTGGGCTGTCAGAGCTTTCCAGTAGTTTAAGAGAAGCTTAAGCAGCATTAGAGCTACATCATGTACACAGACATCAGCCCCCACACAGAAAGACACACTTGCGCCCTCAGATGTCATCAGGAAATCTGTTCCCGGCAGAGCGTGCGACTCGTCAGGTCAAACGCGTCGCGCCGACCGTGTGTCTGGTTGTGACAAGTTGTGTGTTTGTCATCGTGCGGTTGTGGTTTGCTGGTTTTTGTCTGTGTGAAGACATGAGGGATACAGTGTTCAGCGATGATCACATGGAGCTGCTCTGCAGAGGAGGACGAAGGAGAAGTTTGGCTTTCATGATTTGTCATGAGCTGCTTTTTTTCCCTTTTTTTAAATAAATGCCAGCCTGCTCGCTGGTGTTTTGTCTTGTACGAGGGGAGCCAATGGACTCCAAAAAGCAAGAAAAATAAATAAATAAAAGCCCTGTTGACAGGATGAACACAAACCACACAATACTGAAATTATAAAGATGAAACATTTTAACAATGGCAAGGGAATAAATAAATCTCTGTTTATTTAAACAGCTGTTATTCAAAACGAAAATAAATTATTTTTTTAATAAACTTTGTTTACATTTATCTTGCATTTTATGGTAATTTTGATAGAAATGTAATTGACCTGGTGGAAGTGCCCCAGTCTCCTAAAGCTACAGCTGTTGCTTTTAGCGCTTGCAAATAACCTGAGGATTCTGTTGAAACAATAGTGACGTCATACCTGTCACAATAACACATTTTGCTGGACAAGTAATTGTCTCAGAAATTATTGCGATAAGCGATAATATTGTTTGAAATTTGACAGTAATTAGTAATTACAGGTGGTCCCCGACTTACGACGTCATCGACATACGACGTTCCGGACTTACGAGCTGACTAACAAACAGTAAAGTTGTACAGAACATACAGAAAATACAGCAGTGGTATGTGTTTTTAGATGAAAGTGTGTTAGCTAACAGTTTGTAAACAAAGTTCTGAGCATGTTTATGAACCAGTATGTACGTTTGTGTTGAAAAATGGGTGTTCGTAGTAGCGCTAGCATACATTTTCCAACTTGCGACCGAAACTCCAGACTTACGAGCAACACGTGTTTCGGGTTCCGACATACGAGATTTCGTCTTACGAGCACCTCGTACGAACGGAACTCGCTCGTAAGTCGGGGACCACCTGTGTTGTCAAATTTAAAATGAAATGTTGGTTAATTTGTTTTGCGTGTAGTACCTTTTTTCAACCACCGGATGGCAGTACAAGACTGTTTGAACCGAAGGATGGATAGTGAGGGAGCGAGCAGCGTGTCTCTAAGAAAAATGGGAGTCCCTTGACGTGACATGGGCCGTCTCTCTTCGGTTCTCAAAATGGCGGACGCTCAGTGTGGTTTGAGCTCTTTAGCAAAGCATTTGTCACACAAAGTTCTCAGCTTCTTTTTGCAAAGAAAAACTTTTTAAACAAAGGCACGGATTTCAGCTGTGAATTTTGGAGCCTCGACAAGATGGAGGTTTTTCCCCCCGAGTTCGGCCTTTTAGCTTAACTCGTAACTTAGCTTCTCAGCTTAGCTGCTATAAAGATCCTAAAACGCAATTTTGGACGGTTAAAATGGATTTTAAAGAGAAAAGAGAAAGGGAGGGGTCTGTGAAGAACAGAGTTGAGCTTTTTGTCGTCCAGCGTCTTCAGTAGAAAGAGAGACGTGAAGAAACGATAAAGCCGATAAATAAAAACGACGATAATTTTCGTTTATCATGTAATTAATTGATCTATTGTTTATTGTGACATAAATGGTGATCTAAAGGTGTGTAAACGGTAGAATATTACAGATTTAAATTTTATAAAATATTTTTAAGTCGGTGGTAATCTACTTTGGTCTTTATCCTGCTAATGTTAGCTCTTAGCTCATAAATCCACTCTAGTCTTGATTTCATTTACACTAGCTGTTAGCTTGTTGATTTGGTCATAAATAGAGGCTTTTCATACAAACTGAGGTTATTCAAAGAGCTATCTACAACAGGTAAGACATTTTTGGTTCACAAACTTTCCACAGAATCCTAGTTCTAAAATCTGAAGCACCACTTTAATAAAGTTGGACTAATCTGAAACCTGTCATTTTGTTTGAAACAGTTTTAATGAAGGATAAAAAGCTCGAGACGTGTTTCCTTCCTCCTCTGAAAGTGTTTTTTTGTAATAGCCAGAATTATGGTCGAAAGGCCAAACCGCACGTGGGGGGATGAAAAAGTGAAAACACTTTCCATAAAACGGGTTCAGCTGACAGCAAGATGATTAATTACTTTTCTAATTACTGAATCCTTTTATTTTAATGTCTGCTGTCTGCAGAACATGCCAAATGTCAGGGACCATGATGCGTCGGTGTACCTGCGCCTCCAAGGAGACGCGCTGTCCGTGGGCGGCTATGAAAGAAATCCCATTTTCTGGGATGAGGTAAGATTGAATATTATCAGGTGATCTTGATCTATGTCTGGAGCTCCGACTCTGATGCTTCATGCCTTGACTGTCTGAGAGCTGCAGGACAAAATGTCTGTCTGGACAAAAAATGTCAAACGAGTCACTTTGAAAGATTAAGACATTTTTATATCTTTAATCTGCGTCATATTGATCTACATTATACTCAGATATTTATCTTTATCTTTTTTCTGGCCACTTGGTGAAGCTTCGGAATTAGAAACCTTCATTATGATCTAGGGATGCACGATATTATCGGCATGATATCGAATCGGCCGATATTGGCGATAAAGTTAAATATCGGACATTAGCCATTCCATCAAAATAACTCACCGATATGAACAAGTTGAGTTTCAATTAGTGAATCTCAATGGCACGCATGATGTCGTAACATTGTTCTTGCACTGCAGGCATCCTTGTTACTGGGTTGTCATACAAAAACAGCACCTTTTTATATCAGTGAGTTATTTTGATGGAATGTCCGATTAACTTTATCGCTAGTATCGACCGATATTGATACCATGCCGATAATATTGTGCATCTCTAATTTTAATCTCATAAATCATCAGGCAAGTAGTTTGTTTCTTTAGGTTAGGTGAACTGTGTAGCTGCTGATGTGAATTTAATGGCAAAAAAAAAAATTCCATGGCATTTTAGTTGTGTTAATAAATAATGTGGTTCTGAGTTCTGACCTCCTACTGTTGATGTACAACGCTGTGGATGGAGATCAGGATGGGGGTGAATTTTAATCTGAGTGAGCTGCAAGTCTGAACGGCTCATTGAGAGGAGCACGTTTTCAGATGTGCGCTTAATAACCACGTTTTAGTTTGTTCTCACAGCTTATACCTAAATATATCCACTTTTCTATTTTTACTAGGTTTCCGTTAAGTATCAGTTATAACGATTAAAAAGATAAACTTTTTTTCAAACGAAACATAAATAAAACAGTTTGTCTACATTAAAAATGCATATTAAAAGTTTTACTGTTCTTAAGAAGTTACTTTCTTGTTGAATGGAACAATAAATCTATACTTCACTAACAACACTCCATTTAGCACATTCGCCTCTATAATCTGAACCAAATGCGAGAATCAAATGATGTCAGAATCCTTTTGATTAGATGAATATCTTATCCATTATTAGGCCTTTTATATGCCTTATTATTTCCACTTAAGATATTTCCCAGGCTGACAGAAAATTGCAACACATGCTCAAAAAATCCATTAAATTTGAATGATTTTGTTCCAATCTGTCCGTCAGTGCTCGTCCTTTGGCTTATCTACCGGTACATGTGAATGTTATTTTTAATTAGAACGTTCGGTCCAAAGTGTTTCTGGAAGAAAAAATGAAAAACTTTGAAGCCCAATTACTCAAATGAACTCTGGCATCTGTAAAAACTAATTGTTCTTTGGAAAGATGTACTTTTTAAAGGGGGTACATGGGGTTAACTTTGAAGATCCTTTTCGAGCTAACTAATGTTCTTTGTCTTAATGGATATTTACTTTTCACAGTGGCTTTTTTAGAGCAGAGAGAGTAGGGTGGCAGGTTTTGCTGCTTGTCTCTTAGCTTGGTACCTTTTTCCGTGAAACCCTGATATTACAGTACAACTGAATCTGATTCTGACCGAATCTGACCGATATGTAAATTTTGACTATCGCCAATACCGATATTGGGAGTGGGCTGATGCCAGTAACAGATATACAGGTGCTGGTCATAAAATTAGAATATCATGAAAAGGTTGATTTATTTCAGTAATTCCATTCAAAAAGTTCCTTAGGGCTCTGGATGTTGTGGGGTTGTGTTGGCTTACGCGACTCTGCAATATCGCGTGGACATCGGGGGCAGTTCCCTTGGATTGGCAGACTGGGGTGGTGGTTCCCCTATTCAAAAAGGGGGACCGTAGGGTGTGTTCCAACTATAGAGGGATCACACTCTTAAGCCTCCCTGGTAAGGTCTATTCAGGGGTTCTGGAGAGGAGGGTCCGTCGGATAGTCGAACCTCGGATTCAGGAGGAGCAGTGTGGTTTTCGTCCTGGTCGTGGAACACTAGACCAGCTCTACACCCTCAACAGGGTCCTGGAGGGTGCGTGGGAGTTTGCCCAACCAGTTTACATGTGCTTTGTGGACTTGGAGAAGGCATTCGACCGCGTCCCTCGGGGGGTTCTGTGGCGGGTACTCCGGGAGTATGGGGTACCAGGCCCATTGATATGGGCTGTTAGGTCCCTGTACGACCGGTGTCAGAGCTTGGTCCGCATTGCCGGCAGTAAGTCAGGCTCGTTTCCGGTGAGAGTTGGACTCCGCCAAGGTTGCCCTTTGTCACCGATTCTGTTCATAACTTTTATGGACAGAATTTCTAGGCGCAGCCAAGGTGTTGAGAGGATCCGTTTTGGTGGCCTTAGAATCGCTTCTCTGTTTTTTGCAGATGATGTGGTCCTATTGGCTTCATCAGCTCGTGATCTACAGCTTTCACTGGAGCGGTTTGCAGCTGAATGCGATGCGGCCGGGATGAGGATCAGTTCCTCCAAATCCGAGGCCATGGTCTTGAGCCGGAAAAGGGTAGCGTGCCCTCTCCGGGTCGGGGAGGAGGTCCTGCCCCAAGTGGAGGAGTTTAAGTATCTCGGGATCTTGTTCACGAATGAGGGAAAACTGGAGCGTGAGATCGATAGGCGGATAGGTGCAGCGTCCGCAGTGAAGCGGGCGCTGTACCGGTCTGTCGTGGTGAAGAGAGAGCTGAGTCAAAAGGCAAAGCTCTCAATTTACCGATCGATCTACGTTCCCACCCTCATCTATGGTCATGAGCTTTGGGTTATGACCGAAAGAACAAGATCTCGGATACAAGCGGCTGAAATGAGTTTTCTCCGCAGGGTGGCTGGACTCTCCCTTAGAGATAGGGTGAGAAGCTCAGTCATCCGGGAGGGACTCGGAGTAGAGCCGCTGCTTCTCCACATCGAGAGGAGCCAGTTGAGGTGGCTCGGGCATCTGGTTAGGATGCCTCCTGGACGCCTCCCTGGTGAGGTGTTCCGGGCATGTCCCACCGGGAGGAGACCCAGAGGAAGACCCAGGATACGCTGGAGGGACTATGTTTCTCGGCTGGCCTGGGAACGCCTTGGGATTCCCCCAGAGGAGCTGCTCCAAGTGGCTGGGGAGAGGGAAGTCTGGGCCTCCCTACTTAGGCTGCTACCCCCGCGACCCGACCCCGGATAAGCGGAAGAAAATGGATGGATGGATGGCATTCAAAAAGTGAAACTTGTATATTATATTCATTCATTACACACAGGCTGATTTACTTCAAATGTTTATTTCTTTTAATGTTGATGATTATAACCGACAACTAATGAAAACCCAAAAATACAGTATCTCAGAAAATTAGAATTGTGAAAAGGTTCAATACTGAAAACACCTAGGGCCACATTCTAATCAGCTAATTAACTCAAAGGCCTTTAAGTGGTCTAGTCTAGTTCTGTAGGCTACACAATCATGGGGAAGACTGCTGACTTGACAGTTTTCCAAAATACGACCATTGACACCTTGCACAAGGAGGGCAAGACACAAAAGAGGCTGGCTGTTCACAGAGCTGTGTCCAAGTACATCAATAGAGAGGCGAAGGGTAGGAAATTATGTGGTAGAAAAAAGTGTACAAGCAATAGGGATAACCGCAACCTAGAGAGGATTGTCAAATAAAACCCATTCTAAAATGTGGGGGAGGTTCACAAAGATTGGGTTGCAGCTGAAGTCGGTGATTCAAGAACCACCACGCTCAGATGTATGCAAGACAAGGGATTCAGCTGTCACTAGTGCTTTAACAGACTACTCGAGTAATCGACACATCGATTACTTGGACCTCTATCGAGTTTTTTAATTTCACGACGAGTACTCTTGGTGACGTCATCACGTCACAGTTGCAGAACAGAAAATGAATCAACTTCCTGTTTGGAGCGTGTTGCGAACCGGTGTTACACCATATTCTGTGACCATCGTATATTGTGACCGTAGGGGTCAGTGTTGCATGAACTGTTGCAGGTCACAGAATGTGGTGTAACACCGGGTCCAATCGACCGAACCAGAACCAGCTTCTTCTGACCTTGTTTCACAAATAAAAGGCAAAAAATATGAATCTCTAAACTTATAAAAACCAATTAACATATTAATCTCTAAAACTAAACCTAATGCGCAGCACCACAGGCGGTGGTGCGGGGTGGTCAACCGCCCCACTGTTTTTAGTTTTGTTTTGACGTGCTGCACATTTCTTTCACTTTTGCAGCCTAATAATAACAACTGGTTTCCTGTGACTTATTTACTGTAAGATGAATGGTAGGAGCATAATATATGCTCCCAATGTTCTGTTGGTCTTTTTTTGTAAATAATAAATTACTTTTTTTTTGTTTGTTGCTGTTTTAATTAGTAAATTATTTTTTGCATCTTGAGATCCTATGACATCATCAAATACTCGAGTATTACATACTTCCGGCTCTTGGCGAAGCAGGTCCCTCTCTGCTCCTCTCCTGCCCTAAAGTTTTCCTCCTCCCTGCTTTTGCATTTTTGTCTCGTCTGCAACTCTTCAGTGCTCACTCGAAGCAATTTGGAAAATGGATTTAATTGCGTGGGCTGTCTCCTCTATCGATAAAATTTTTTCCACGAAGCGCTCCGGACCAGGAGAACCGGCGTGCCCCCTCGACACGCATGCGGTTGGTTACATTATGGACTCGTGGGGCGAGTGGAAGTTGATGTGTCTGACCGTTCTTTCAGTCGAGGACGTGGAAGATCTGTGGATAATTGGACTTATGGTAGCAGGTGCGCTGCTCTTTGGCTTAGGCGGAGGATTCTGCTACTGGAAACTGAGGAAGACTTCCGCGGCGATCAACGCGCTGGCGAAACTTCCTGCTCAGAATGATTCTTTGATCCGAGCTGTGACCTCAATGAACCAGCTGTTGTTCGAGCTGAATCACACGATGGGAACAGTGGTGGACAGACCTGCGGTGCGTTTTGGGACTCGTTTACAGCCGAGCGGGCTTCATCAGGCGGGTGACGGGGACCTGTAGCTCGGATTGAATGAAAGCTCACATAATTCGGACGAATTTGGACCCAGACGGCACCTGGACTCAAGGCTGCAGTCAGAGTACACTGTAGCCTGCCCTGAAAATAAATAAAGCAACTAATCTAATCGGGACCCAAGCAACCTTGAAAAAAGGCTGACTGCAAACCTCTCCTGGAGTCTGAAGCTGTTGGAATAACTGTCCCCCCCCCCAGAGGTCTCTGTGTGCACTCAGATGGAGCCGGCTGAGCCCATCTGCAGACTGTGCTTATCTGANCTGTGACCTCAATGAACCAGCTGTTGTTCGAGCTGAATCGCACGATGGGAACAGTGGTGGACGACCGCAGACCTGCGGTGCGTTTTGGGACTCGTTTACAGCCGAGCGGGCTTCATCAGGCGGGAGACGGGGACCTGTAGCTCGGATTGAATGAAAGCTCACATAATTCGGACGAATTTGGACCCAGACGGCACCTGGACTCAAGGCTGCAGTCAGAGTACACTGTAGCCTGCCCTGAAAATAAATAAAGCAACTAATCTAATCGGGACCCAAGCAACCTTGAAAAAAGGCTGACTGCAAACCTCTCCTGGAGTCTGAAGCTGTTGGAATAACTGCTCCCCCCCCCAGAGGTCTCTGTGTGCACTCAGATGGAGCCGGCTGAGCCCATCTGCAGACTGTGCTTATCTGAACGATTGCTCACAGACTGATCAGGTACTCTTAATAGTTCCAGAAACTCGCCTTAAGCGCAGAGGTGACAGGGCGTTCTCTGTAGCAGGCCCAAGACTCTGGAACGAGTTACCGCTGCTCATCAAACAGGCCCCCTCCCTCTCGGTTTTCAAATCCCGGTTAAAAACTCACTACTACTCCATTGCTTTCAATGCCAGCTGATTTGTATTGGATCGTTTGATTTATGATCTGCAATGTTTTTATGTTTTTCGTGTTGTACTTCATTGTCTGTGTTGCCTGTTGCGTGTTTTGTTTGTCCAGCACTTTGGTGTGGACTTGTTCCTGTTTAAAGTGCTTTATAAATAAAATGGTATGGTATGGTATGGTATCTCCCTGCACCGCCACCAAAATGCAACATGTCTTTTGTCTTATCTGTGCTTGAGCTGGTAGAGTTTTTTTGACTTTATCATAGAATGTCCTAAGACAAAATGTGATGGATTCTTTTTTGAATACCAATGATTATCCCACTGTAACGTTCCTTTTTTTTTTCCATATCTGATTGTCTGGCGGCGCGGATTAAGTTCTGCTGCGGCTTTCCGTGCGTACGTCCCTCTTAGGATGGTGCGCGCGCCAATCGCAATGTTTTGTGCCCCGGTACAAATATGACAATAAAGATATATTCTATTCTATTCTATTATTATGTTAATGTTGAGTTTAAAAATTATGTACTCATTCAACCCCTAGCTGTCACATTCCTTGTGTCAAGCCACTCTTGAACAAGAGACGGTGTCAGACACGTCTCGCCTAGGACTACTGCTGAGTGGTCCAAAGTTATGTTCTCCTATAAAAGTAAAGTTTGCATTTCCTTTGGAAATCAAGGTCCCAGAGTCTAGAGCAGGGGTCAGCAACACGGTGCCCACGGGCACCCGGTCGCCCCCAAGGACCATTTGAGGTGCCCGCGGACCTGTTCTAAAAATAGCACAACTCGCTACTAAGCTGCATTTAAAATTTCATTTTATTCAGTGTTATTCTTTTTTTTTTGTATTTATATATATTTTAACATGTCTATCTTAAAAATATGTTCTTAAAATATGTTTATTATACATTTAATAATGTATAATTAAGAGGCAAACTGAGCAAATTTGTTATTTCCTGAAGAGTTTATCAAACTGGTGCCCTTTGTATAACTCTGTACCCACGAAGTAGCTCTCAGTTTCAAAAAGGTAGATGACCCCTGGTCCAGAGGAAGAGAAGAGAGGCACAGAATGCATGTTGCTTGAGGTCAAGTTTCAAATTTCCACAGTCAGTGATGGTTTGGGATGCCATGTCATCTGCTGGTGTTGGTCCACTGCGTTTTCTGAGGTCCAAGGTCAATGCAGCCTACCAGGAAGTTTTAGAGCACTTCCTGCTTCTTGCTGCTGACTAACTTTATGGAGATGCAGATTTCGTTTTTCAACAGGACTTGGCACCTGCACACAGTGCCAAAGCTACCAGTACCTGGTTTAAGGACCATGGTATCCGTGTTCTTAATTGGCCAACAAAATCACCTGACCTTAACCCCATAGAAAATCTATGTGGTATTGTAGAGAGGAAGATGCGATACGCCAGACCCAACAATTCAGAAGAGCTGAAGGCCACTATCAGAGCAACCTGGCTCTCATAACCTCAGAGCAGTGCCACAGACTGATGAACTCCATGCCACGCCACATTGATGCAGTAATCCAGGCAAAAGGAGCCTCAACTAAGTATTGAGTGCTGTACATGCTCAAACTTTTCAGTTGGCCAACATTTCTAAAAATCTTTTTTTAATTGGTCTTGAGTATTATTTTAATTTTCTGTTATGTTGAAGTTGCGATTTTCATTAGTTGTCAGTTATAATCATCATAATTTTTTGAGCAGCACATGTAATGGCTGAAATATTTTGACGTTTGTCCAACCCAACCCCACCCCAAGAATCTATAAGTAAACAGCTACTTTTAAACCTATTTTAGCACTTGAAGTCTTGAAATAGTCTTTCTAACATGCGGTCACATTTTCTATCCTAAACTATTCACCATAAAGTTATCAAGTGCTTTACAAAAATATAAATTAAATGAAGAACCGTCCTTGTTCATTATTTAGTCAGTCGCCTAACTATTATTGACAGCAGCAGCTTTTTTTTCTTTGCAGAGAAGTCATTTCAGACAAACAATGCATTTCATTGAAGACGACAAAGATAACATTATTAACACTGATATATTTTACTTCTCTGTTATATTTATTTTTCTGGATAAAGTTTTACAAGGAAATTGCCTATGCTACAGCCATCAGCATCTACATCTCTTAATGAAACGAGGATAACAAGTTGCAACATTTAATTTCCCTTTGGGATTACCGTATTCGTCGGCCTATAAGTCGCACCGGAGTATAAGTCGCACCAGCCAAATATGCCAAATTAAATGGAAAAATCAACGTATAGGTCGCACCGGCCTATAAGTCGCACCGGCCTATAGGTCGCACCTCACGTGAGCTGGTGTTTTGCCCAAAATGGACTGGCTGCCAAATTGTTTGGAAGGACTTTTGACAAGATTATCACATTAAAACTACAGTATTTTGTTTTATGTGTCTTCATTAATAAATGAACATTATTTTGGACTGGCTGCCAAATTTTTTGGAAGGACTTTTGACAAGATTATCACATTAAAACTACAGTATTTTGTTTTATGTGTCTTCATTAATAAATGAACATTATTTTGGACTGGCTGCCAAATTTTTTAGAAGGACTTTTGACAAGATTATCACATTAAAACTACAGTATTTTGTTTTATGTGTCTTCATTAATAAATGAACATTATTTTGGACTGGCTGCCAATTTTTTTAGAAGGACTTTTGACAAGATTATCACATTAAAACTACAGTATTTTGTTTTATGTGTCTTCATTAATAAATGAACATTATTTTGGACTGGCTGCCAATTTTTTAGAAGGACTTTTGACAAGATTATCACATTAAAACTACAGTATTTTGTTTTATGTGTCTTCATTAATAAATGAACATTATTTTGGACTGGCTGCCAATTTTTTTAGAAGGACTTTTGACAAGATTATCACATTAAAACTACAGTATTTTGTTTTATGTGTCTTCATTAATAAATGAACATTATTTTGGACTGGCTGCCAATTTTTTTAGAAGGACTTTTGACAAGATTATCACATTAAAACTACAGTATTTTGTTTTATGTGTCTTAATTAATAAATGAACATTATTTTGGACTGGCTGCCAAATTGTTTGGAAGGACTTTTGACAAGATTATATTATATTTTGTGTCTTTCATCATTTATCTTTAAAGATAAACACATAAAAAAATATTTTTATTAGCTGACATTACAGTAAAAAACGTGTCTCAGTTTAAAATGATGACAGAAACAGATACTGTATTTATTTTATGGCTTTTATTTATTCATTCAAAACCATTGAAGTCTTCATCTTCTGTGTCACTGCACCATTTTTGGACCAGGCAGATGTCAACAGTGTAGGTACTGTAAAGGGTTTCTTAGCGCCCATAGCGGCCGAAACTGGTACTGCACCATTTTTGGAGCTTTTGACCAAAGTCACATTATGACCAAAATGTTGGAAAAATCGACGTATAAGTCGCACCGGCCTATAAGTCGCAGGGCTTAGAAATGTGGGCAAAAAGGTGCGACTTATACGCCGGAGAATACGGTAATAAGTATTTTTGAATCGAACTGAATAAAATATTGGCCCTACCGATATATAGGTCGGACTCTAGCTGATAACTTTCTTACTTCTTTCCTGAACTTGTGTTTTTTTTTCTTCCATTTTTCCAGCCTGCCAGTGCACAGATTCCTCAGAGGTTTCATGTTTTCGAGGGTTTCTTAGTGCAGTAGTGTCTGCTTTTGTTTGCGCTCTGTAGCCGAGAGTTGCTTTGATGCTTCAAGGTGGATGGAAGAGAGAAGCCAGGATACAGAAAGGAGCATTAGTGGGATGAGGCAAGGAAAAGATGCACAGTGAGGGATGATGAGCGGGACTGATAGTTGGGGAGGGATGGAGAAACTGGTGTTTTTTTGTGTTTTTCTGTGACATTGCGTTGATCCACACATACTCCAATTGAGTTTTTCTTCACATGAAACCACCAGTAGACGGTTCACACATCCTTGTGGCATTCAGATCTTATTAAAAGCTACAAATGCCTTAACTAATTACCATAATAATTTTAAAAAACGGGAAATTCTGTCTATGCCTTTTCTGAATCTTCTAACTATTTAAAAGTAATGTGAAGATTAAAGTTTGCACACTGACTGGATTTATAATTAAAGACACAAATACGTGCCTGATAAAATGGTTGCATAAAATTTAAGGATACATTTTGGGCCTCGTTTGAGAACCCCGAGTCATCCAGATTTGTGTGGGAGAGGAAGACTTTAAGGCAAGACAGTCTGTTCAGCAGGGCATGAGCTGCAGGAGCTAAAGGCTTCATTTTGGGTTCAGCTGACAAAGAGGGAGTTGCAAAAGTCCAGATGGAAGAAAATTACAGTTCAGACTAAGATCTGAAATAGAAAGGTCGGATTACACAGATGTTCAGTTCTTCTCTTAAGAAACATCTACCAGTATGGGGTTTGTCTGCAGTTGCATGACTAAAATCCTCGTAGCATTTTCAACATCCACAAGAAAGGAATAAAATAAATCGAGCTTTATAAATGTATTGTTACACAAAATATGTAAAACGTTTTGGCTCCATTAAACAGCTTCTGGTTTGACTGAGCAAAGAAAAATCTGGTATGCAAATAAAATATCCACATTTCAGTACACTTTGATTGGTTTAAAAAGAACTACGTACAGTGCATGTACCGTAGTTGTTGCGTTCCTTACACTTCTTTTTTTTCCCCTAGGTGTCTGATAAGTTTGCCTTTAGCCTGTTTGACTTGGACTGGGATGTATTCATGCAGCACATCGAGGGTGCGATCAACAGAGTTCCTGTTCTGGAGCAGATTGGCATCAAGTCCACTGTCTGTGGACCAGGTACCAACACACATGAAGTTCTTACATCACTTGGGAAATAGTTTGTTGTTAATATTATTTGTTTTACTAAAGGTGGTCAAGGATTTAACATGAATTAAAACACCCTTTTTTGTCGTTAGTCCCTGATTTGTTCCCTGCTCATTAACAAACCATTACCCAAGCTTTTGCTTTGTATTGAAACATGATCATGAGTTCATCATTAGCTAATGATTAACTAGTAATTAGTCCTTGACCTTTTCCTCATCTGCATTTTGTAAGTGCTAGGGGTCTACATCATCTCACAAAATGAAACAAGATACCAAAAATATGTAACTGGATTTTAAGCACATTTAAAGTTGCTATGTGTAACTTTCTGTAGAGTGCAGAACTTAGAAATATTTTCAACAGGCAAAGCATTCTGATCCCTCCCCCTCAGAGCCATATATGGCTCTGCTCCCCCTGGCCCTGCTGAAATTCAAATTCAAGCTCTGTTTTTATTGGCTGATTACAAACTCTGTTTTTATTGGCTGGTTAAGGACGGGTCACTCTGTGTTTTTAGTGTTTTTATAAATGCTGATAGAGAAGCAAGGTGACTATAGTTTTTTTCAGAGATTACTTTGTCTAACATCAGTCTGTCAGTAGAGTGAAGAAATATGTTAAAAATATATTGTTAGAAAAGCTAGACTGCATTACAAAGTTACATAGTGCAGCTTTAAGAAAACAAAGCTAAAACTTTTTCACAAAACTGACTGACGTGTCTCCTGTTGGATTTTTTTACGTCTCTTCAGCGGCCGCACAAACATGTTAAAGTGGTGAGGACATCTTCAGTTCTAATTTTACCAGACAAGTCTTGAGACAGTTGGTTTTGAGGTTCCAGAGACATTTTCAACTTAAAAATAAAATTTTGCCATTAAAATATATATTCTTGTCTCACCCTTCATAAGTACCGGTGTGAAGCCATGTAAGCAAAGGGTGTGGCTCTTTTCGTAAATTGACTTATGTGTTCTTTAAATCGGATGTTTTCCAACGTTGAGGTCTTAACCCCACTGTGGGTCATTTATCACCACATTGGGGTCCGCAGATAAAATACAGAAATTAAATTAGATTTAGAAATGACTGTTCTTAACATTTTTTTTAACATCATAGTTAAAAGAATTACAATCCTGGTAATCCAGGATCATGTTACAGAAGGCAAAGCAGGGGTCAAGCACAAGGAGTCAGAGCTACAAATCCAAAGGGTGATCCTTATTTCAATCTCCGTGAGGCAGAAAATGTAGTCATACCAGGGTCAGATGAGCAGAGCAGAATCAGACGAGGGGCAGGCAGAGTGGTTAATCCCAAAGTTTTCCCAAAATCCCAAGGGTTTCATAATCTGGCAACAAGTGAGTGAGCAAAAACGTGGCATGTCATGAAGGGGGCAGAGACGTGAGCAGATGGGGGGCCAGCGGAGGCCGCTGATCATGATAGTTTTGGGTGTTTGTGTTCTCAAAGTCCTGTTTTAAATAAAGTTATTAACCATGTTTGGACACTAGAAGCGAAAAAGTTTGGGATGCATAAAATTAAGCGGTCTGAATGTTAATAGTTTGTGGCGTTCAGAGATGTACTTACTGTAATCACTTTGTACAAAAACCCATCAAGTTATTCTTCATGTCGTTATGTTTTGCATCCAGGGAGCAGAAAGTTTTAATCTTTTCAAATAGTCTTGATCAGAAGTGCTTCAGGCTTTCTGGAGGTCCTTTAAAGTATCTTTTTATTTTAATTTTTACATATATACTTTGGTTTCTTTTTAACTAATTTTCTGTGCAGTAATAGACCATTTTCAAATATTAGTTTATTTGTCTAGACATTTAAGTCGGTCCAATGAGTCTTTCAGGCATCAAAATAAAACTAAGAAGTTGCGTGTCGACACTATTTTTAATTGAATATTTAGACATTTTGTTTCCAACAGACAGCCTCAAGAATCCAATTTGGATTTTTTTTTTTTTTTTGTGAAAGTATACAAAAGAAAACAAAGATGACATAATTTGACATATACAGTATAAAATTACATTTTGATGATACTTTTTTTGTTGTTGCTACAACTTTTACATATTTTGTCCGTCTTTGTTTCCAGAATCTTTCACAGCCGACCATAAGCCACTGATGGGAGAAGCTCCTGAGGTCCGAGGTTTCTTCCTGGGCTGTGGATTTAACAGTGCAGGTATGTCCAGGCACCACTTGAAACAATAACAAAAAAGTGAAAGAATTGTGGGAGAGATATTAAGAGATTCATAACAAACACTCCAGCTTGAATACAAGCATTAATCATTATTTGAGTTTAAAAAAAAATGATTAGGAGCTTTCCATAAAATAAAATAAAATAGAAAATAAAAAGCTAGAGAATTTTCTAGGAAGTAAATTGTAAAAAAAATAAAAATAAAAGGAAAGAATTGGCTGAAATCATTCTTACCAGCCTTTGGCCTATATTTCAGTTTCTGTGCACACGTTCTGCAAGCACAAATAAATAATGGAGCGGGCCTCAATTTTCAGAGTCTTTCAACACAAGTTCAGGTACAAACACTCTTCAGATTACCTCTGATGCCAAAGAGTCAAACCAAGTAAAGGTGTAAAGGCTACAGCAACCTATAAACATTAATAGGCCAATAAGAAAAAGCTTTTCTTTGCATACGAGCCGAGGACACCGGGGTCAAGCTGTGGAGATGTTCTGACAGGAGGAGTGGTGAAGTGAAGCGTTGTCAGCAGACACTTATAACGCCCAGACATGCAGACAAATTAAAGCTTACTGCATTTTTCAGACTATAAGGTGCACCTAAAATCCTTTAATTTCCACAAAAATCAACAGTGAGCCTTATAGTCCGAAAAATACGGTAGTTCTCACTGATCAACTCTTTTGCTTAGTTTATTCGTTTACCCCTTTAGCATTTTGTTTATTAGCTTTCATGTAGCCGAACAGTGCTGCAAACCTTAAGGTACTCATCGCAATGTCACAAAGGTTGGTAAAAAAAAAAAAGAATATACCTGTATGGTTAAAAAAAGAAAAAATCTGCACATTTTGTTTTCTTATATCAAAGGTTAATGTGTCTTTGAATTAGTAAAAGCTGTAACTGGCTGCCAACTACGACGTGCATTTGTTTACCTACGAAAACAGCCGAAGTGACTGAAAATATGTCAACAATGGCGACGTCCATTAGAAACTGAGAGGTTTGAGTAAAGTAAGCAGCTAAATTATTTGTTTACATTGAGTGTGGACCCATATTTCAGAACTGCTTATCAATATACCTGGAGTAAACGTTCAAACTGCACCATTTGATACAGTTCGGGATAAAAAAAATTATATTTAGTTTCATAGTTTGCGATGGGTGCCGTTTTGAACAGATACTTCAGACACACACCAATGTCTCTCATTGCTCCAGGCGGTGCAAAACGAGGGGGAAATAACAGGGTCGAGGTAATAATAGACTCAGTGCAAAAATAAATTGCATCTATGGATGCTTGAATCAAAATCTGCACGCCTCCTCGTTCGATGGAGTTATTTTGGTGTTTTTTGAGGAATCGGCGAGCGCCTGGCAGACTGGAAGAAGTTGGATTTGTCGCTTGGCAACCGCAGTTTGATTATTCTGAGTCAAAACCCATCGTGTTGAGCACTTCCCTAATTAACTTGCAGTCTATTTGTTGTAGTGCATATTCTGGTTATACTGTGTACCGGTAATTAATTTTACCTGCAGCAGCTTTTGCGCAGCATCTCAGTAATTGCACCTGATTTTATCGAGCATAACCTCGGCTTTAGTTACCGTATGTTTTACCTAACAAAACACAGAATACTGCCTGCGTGATCCACTGATACATGTGGTGTTAGTGAAGGTGAAAGCCACAGGAGAGTTTGCTTTTCCATTGTCAACATTTTATATTTTCTCTGTACGTGAAGGTTGAAGTTGCTTAAATGCTTGTTTGATGATGCAGAGTAAATCAGCAACCTGTCAGCTTATTTTTCCACGGCAGCTGGCATTAAACGAAATAAACTTGTGTACACTGCAATGTTTTTGAGACGTTGCTTAATATATTTAGCTTTATGATGACGCAAACCAGGAAGTTTGGTGCTCGGTTACTTTAAAAAGTGACTAGTTGATAAAGCTTTTAGATTTAAAGTAAGGGAGTTTACACGGCATCATTGGAAACAAGATTATTTCACATTGATTGATGAATCCACTTCAAAATCCATTTTTCTTGGTAATAATTTAATAATAATATTTAAATCACGAAAAAAAATATATGTTCAGACTGTAAAGGATGCTGATGCATGAAGTGCATTTTATCAGTCTGAGCAGATCCTTTCTTGTCATATTACCTGAAATACTCAAAATACAAACTATAGGTTTTAAAAGCATGGGTGTTTGCAATACAGTAGTCCTGCTCTACTTCATGGTTGGACTTTCGCAGACTTGCTCTTTCGCAGTTTTTCAAAGGAAGATTGGACATGACACACAGTTGGCTGATTGATGGATGAGCTGCAAGATCGTCATGGATTTTTTAAAATTTTAAATAAATTATTTAAATTATTTAGCACCTGTGTGTAGCCCATATGTGCAGGGAGAAGCTCCCTCCTGCAGCATGTCATGATCTCTGCTCTGCAGTGGAGAAGTGGGCGTGGCCAAGAGCGCTACCAGGATGCAGAGAGAGCGGAGATCATGACATACTGTGCTCTCTTAGGCCCTGTACACACGTAGCCTGGTGTTTGAAAAACGAATATTTGCACACAAAAAATATCTCTGTCCATACATGTTTAAATATTTAAAATGTTTGTCTACATGTCCCGTTTTTTTCACGACAGGGCGTTGTAATGAATATGCTGAACCCATAGGTGGCAGTGTAGTGCTGTCACAACCCTTCAACTCAGCCACACTTCCTGTTATTTATTTATTTTTTTCTTTCGTTTGTGTGGACAGACCGTGAGGTTGAACTACTATTAAATACCGTGTTGGAGTACAAAATTAATAAAACGCAGGAAAATGTCGACTGGGAATCATGTCAGAGCAGGTATGTTGACTTTTTAGTGCTTTTTTTTAGAGCATTGTGTGACTGTCAGCGCCGCTCCAGCTGGAGGCGGTGGAGCAGAAAGCTCCGTTCTCAAAGTTCACACGCAGACTCGAAAGCGGAGAGTTCTCAAATCTTCACTTTGGCCGGAGTTTTGTTATTATTCGTTTATAGTTGCATCAACCAGAGTTCACGTGTGGATGATAGGCCAAACCGCATGATAACCCTCGACTTACGAACGAGTTCCGGACCTAAGGACCGTTCGTATGTCGAAAAAAACGTAGGTCGAATCATATAGTAAAAAATTTTTATATTTTTATTTTTTATAAATGAATAGCCTACATGTACAGTACTGTACAGTCACCAAGCACTTAGCCTATCCTAACACAGTTTTTAAAGGGGACCACACATGCAAAATTCACTTTTTAATGTTTTTTTTTACTCAACTTTGGGTATGTACTTCATAAAAAAACAGTCCTAAGGCCAAAGAAATGCACCCAGTGGTTTATTTACTCTAAGTAGATTTATTTGTCTGTGATAAAAACGGTTCGTTTCTCACTTCCTGCGGTTTGTGACGTCACAAACCGCAGCCACAACCCACCCCAACCTGAGTCCAGCCCCTCACCTAGCAACCCCTGGTTAGGCTCAACCCACTTCTGTATTAAACACATGACTGTTGTTTTTCATGATTTCATCTCATCTTTTGTTTATATGTTCTTAATTTCATGTGTACAGCACTTTGTTGCAGCTGTGTTTTTTTTAAATGGCTTTATAAATAAAGTATAATTGTTATTTTTATGTTTTAGTTCAATTTTTAGTGTATTTGCGATCGCTCCCAACGCGCAGCCGGCAGAAATAAAACGAGCAGACCACCGGCGTATAGGGGCCGGCGGCAACGGGACCCTCTTCTGGCGGATGGAGCGGAGCTTCAACTGTACAGCCTTGCTGCAGCCTCGCAGCAGCCTCGCAGCAGCGAGGACCTTCTCCATACGATTAATTTACGGGAGACACTTGGTGAACTTTGTGTTGTCTTGACTGGAACAGCGATAACTCCCAAAATCGCCGCGTGCAACGAGCGGAGCTGGCGAACACCGGAAGAGGAACAAGCTAACATTAGCATCGGATTCGGGTGGTCTAATGCTAAAAGGAGCAGCAAATTGCGGCGCGCTCAGACGGGTTTCGGTAAGTTATCTTAAGCTAGCACTAACAGTAAGTCAAATGAGTAATAAAAAAAGAGCTAATTTTAAAACAACACATTACAGATACTGGCTGTTACAGAGGGCGTAAACAGATCTTTGAAGGGCGTGGACTTCAGAACTCAGTATCAGAAACCGGTCGTTCAAAACGAAAGTTAAAAATGGCAGAATTAAAAAGGGTATAATTGATTATCTAAGAATTATTTTGTGTATTAAAATGAATTAATATTGTCAAGATAGCACACAGACATAACATAAAAATTTAAAAGACCTACAGGTATATGTGGTCCCCTTTAAAGATGAAGGAATGAGTTGAATTGTCTCCCTTTCACATAAAGGGAGCTAGCTAAATGAGTCCCAACTCATTGTCAGCTTCAAAATGGACCTTACCAAGCTCCGCCCAGAAACGCCCCCTAAGCTCCAACATGGCTGCATGTCTCCCAAGCGCAGCATGAGTGTCAATGGAAAATATGGCGTCGACTGACTCTGCAGGGTATTTCTGAGTCGAATAGTGTATCATTTCTGCCAGATTCCAACAAAATATCAGCCATGACAATGGACAGGGGAACCAACAAGTTCATGTTATTTTTTTTTTGGACGTTATCAAGTTGTTTGATCCACGCGATGCCTCCAACAGCGTGCGCGTCACCGCTAATGCTACTGTCTGATGAGGAAAACATCAGCTCCTCACACGCTCAGGCTCAGCATTATTACAGCTGTGGACAGGATCACTGATGCCTATTGTCCTGCAAGGCTGGGTAAGTCAGGCATTCATGGTTTTGAGGGTTACTTTTGAAATCAGCGATTTCTATTGTTGGCAAAAGTTTGTGTGCCTTGGTCGCAAAGCTAATGCTAACTGTAATCTCCATTGGTTAGCCGTTGCTGCTTTAGCTGCTAAACACGCCGACAGCGACTTTTGTGAGGGCTAACGAGCTCAGCCGTCCGGTGTGTTAGTTAAAATCCAGCCTTCGTGTCACGATTTTGTGCAGTTTTAGGTGAAATCGACAGTAGAGCTCGTTGTGTTAGCTAGCTCATGTGGAGTTAGCAGAGCTGTTTCTTCCCAACTTCCAGGACGTTCAGTGAACTGTGGCTTTCTCTCATCGTGACCGCGTGTTGTTAACTAGCAGGTTTCAAAAGCAGGTCAACCCTTCTCTGCTGGTGAAAGAAATAATTGTTCAGTTTTGTGGTCGTGCACAAGCTTTGATCCAAGCAAGGCATTCAGTTTCACATATAGGGAAACGGTGAATTTTACTTCCACAAATACGGTCAGGGTACCTGACATCTCCTGTACAGATACTCCACTGACGGTGGAGGAGCATTTTTCCCAGCCCTGACGCAAAAAAATTCTGCACGTATGCTAGCTAGCAATGTAAGTACAAACACCGGTGTATAATACGCACTTTTATTGCTCATTTGAATGTCCTGCGTATTATACACCGAAGCGTATTATCTACAGATTTTTTCCCATATTTTTAGACCCATTTTTGGCTCTGATTCGCTGTTTTTCATTTTGGCCTAAAAATGGTGCAGTACCAGTTTCGGCCGCTATGGGCGCTAATGCACCCTGTAGTCTGTTTACCTGCAGACTGTACCTGGAGGCGTATCCTGGCGCCATCTAGTGGCCATAAAAAAGACTGTCACGGCAGCGCGTATTATACACCGAAGCGTATTATCTACTGATTTTTCTGATTTATTTTCAAATATTGGCCAAAGCGTATTATACACCAGAGCGTATTATACACCGGTGTTTACGGTAGCATGTTTAAAGCATGTGGTGCCGGTCTCACAAACGCTACCGTAGCGTTTGTTTTGTGAGACCGGCACGCACGTGGAAGCTGCGCTGTGATGTGTTATGGGCATTAGCCAATGAAACGCGGCCCTGTGGGCGGAGCTTGGTAAGGTCCATTACTGCTGTTGGTGACTAGTTGACTGAATTTTATAGGTCCTATGCTGAAGCTGGGACCACTGCTGCTTTGTCTCTATGGAAGATCACTGCTGTTTTGTCTTCACTGAGACATTGATCTGGCTCCATGGAGGACCACTGCTGTTTGGGTTCTTCAGATTACAGTACTGCACTTAATTGTCTTCAGATGCCTGTGGCTGCTTCATTGGACTTCTCAACAACAAATTGGGAAGCGGTCCCTGAACATGTCAGTGGCGTGGGTAATTAGCCACACAGTGGCGTGGGTAATTAGCCACACACCTGGGTCTGGACTAGAACTTTTAAAATGATTATTTGATTTGTTAAACTGTATTTAAAAGTACAGTATTCATAAAAATGGAAACTAATAAATAAACTGTTTTATAAATTTGTAAGCCTGTCTCAGATGTTCTAAGTATTTGCTAAGATCTACGCAACGGCGTGCCTTGTAAATCGCATAATCTTAATGAGAACCACTCTGTACCGCCACAATTGCGGAAGTCGCAGGCATGCTAATTTATGCAAAAGGTGCGACTTATACAGTGAAAAATACGGTAATGAACTTTGGGAAATAAGACTACTGTATAATCTGATCCCGATACTTAAATCTGGATATCAGCCAATACCGATCCAGTTCCAATATCATCATCATCATTGATTTTATATGAGGCTGTAATAATCTCCTCCCAAGTACAATGTGTACACATATATGCATGCATGTCCAAAAAGGCAACTTGAGGTAAGTTTTATTAATGTTGGATAAGTTTTAAAGTTACAATTAAATTCTGCTAACACAACTTTTTTTTCCCCTAGCTTTAAAGTGGATATTAAAGTGATTAATTTAAGTGATTGTTTTTTTAAAGTTGTTTTCTATATTATTTTAAATAAGGGGGTGATATAAGACATTTTTGTTCTTTCTGCACTCTTTTCATTCAACGTTTTCTTTTTGATGAATTTGTTTTATTTTGTCTCTTTTAAATGAATGAATAAATAAATTTAATTAAAAGTTTTTTAACAGTTTTCTTGTAATTTTTAATTAATATGCTTTTTTATTATTGTTTACTGTTGTACTGATATATATCTCTGCAAGAATCGAGCTGCAAAATCCTTCATTTTCTACAGCTGACAGCTGTTAGTCATTAATTACGATGAAGTTTAGCCACCTCTCTGTAAACATTCGAGCTCCGGGGCTTCGGCGCAGTGTTTTTTTTATTCAGTCCGGGGTGGGCCCTCTGATTTTGGTCAGCCACTCTCAGCCTGTCCCTCCTCCGAGACGGGCAGACTGAGCGTCTCGGACTGGACGCGTCTGGCCGGGGTCGGGATGCCTGTGATTCGGTTCAGCGAGAGTGGCGTCCAGCCTGGAGCTCGAATGTCCAACATAAAACTAACTTGACCGCGGTTTAATGTGGCACTATGGCTCTGCAGACATTGCACGTTGCTGTCTTGTGGTGTTTAGTGTAAAATACTTCCACACAATCAATCAATCAATCAATCACCTTTATTTAACCAGGTAGAGCCCATTGAGATCGAGATCTCTTTTACAAGGGTGACCTGGTCAAGTGGTCAGCAGCACACGTCACATTGGCAATAGGCATTTGCACTTATCAAAAAGAAAATAAAGAAAACTACAATCACAGTAAACAGATGTTGACAGTTCAAAACCAACAGGATATGACAGATTTCTATATACATTATATACAAAACAAGCAGACAAAAAAAACCAACAATGACATGTATATTGGATAAGTAGTGGTTAGAAACATCTGCAATGGTCAAGTTTCTTGATGACATTTTCTACTACGGTTGACATAAAGGATCCAGGAGAGATGAATGTTGATAGTTTCAGATCTTTCTGTAAGTTGTTCCAGGCTGAGGGGACGGCGAAGCT